>JADLZN010003041.1:0-37955 GCA_018155175.1 Sinocyclocheilus anophthalmus
TGCTATATTTTTTTTCCAGCTTGCTTTTTTAACAAAAATAGCACTATACAGACATTTCCTAAAATCTTAAAGTTTTATATTGGCGATTATATTAAGATTTTTATTTTTATGATTTGCTCACGAAATTTTTAAACAGCATTGTCTGAAGTCTTTAGATTTATTTGCTTTTGATATTTTGTTGTTTGATTTATTTCCAAAATAAAAATGAATAAATAAATAAAAAATACGACTGCACAAAAATTTTGCATTTCGTCACTGAGTTGCAATATATATTTAAGCAATCCGATAGAATATTTTTCTCTTAAACCTCGCTGTGGCCTTTAGACTATAGTGAATATTTAGGTGGTCTCCCCATAAATATAAAACACTGGGCAATAAAACAAGTGGCGATGTTGATATCTGATCATATTTAACAGGGTTTCAATAATCGATTAGGGAGATAGATGTCTCTCTTACACGAGTCACTGGCGATGTATGGCCAGTTTGCAGGAATATCGCATTGTCCGTGCCAAGAGCACCATATGGTGACATCCGTCCAGGGACTGAAACAAGCCAAACAGCTCACGAGCACTAAAACAGCACGACATTCTATTAGTGCGGGTCCAGACCGCTCAACGTGGGCGACACGGAGACAAACTCAATAGAGTATTTTACGGCAAATGAGCAACAATGCATTGAACAAATGTATCTTGCCAGACTACAAAACACATGATGATGAGTCTACAGTGATGCCACGTCCTTACAGTTATGTTGCTTCTAGTTTATTGTCTTTATATACTAATCTACTACTACTACTACTACTACTACAAAATGTAGACTACAGCTTGTATTATTAGTCCAGTGGGTTCAAATGCCAATTGGTCACCTCAGAATGTCAGGTCAGAGGAAAGCTGCTAAACCTATTAAATGATACATGAGTATTAATGTAACGTGGAAGGATAGGATTTCTGATCGGGAGAATGATGCCCTTCAGCGCCAACAATAGCACATTCGCATTACCCCACAGAGAGCGAGAGATACCGAAGCCGAACATGGTGTTACATTTCTCTCAAATGCGCGAGCATTATTAGTACTAAAGATAATCTCGCCATCTCTCTTCTCCAAATCGCTCTGAGAGGATCCGGACGGTCTCAAGCGGAGCAGCGCTAATTCGAAAGGGTTTCTTTGGCCTAATTTAAACGTTAATTAGAAACAGAACACCTGACATCATCAATCATCACGGTTTTAGGGGGAGCGGGGTTTTATTTTCGCCCAGCCCGTCCATGCGTCACTTCCCTCAGCAGAGACGCATAGACTTTGCGGCGATCTAGAAACATTTATTGAGAATAATGCTAACTGTGCCGATTATATTAGATAATATATAATAGATATAACATTGTGTGTTCGAAATGTGCAACGATAGAATAAAAGGGAATGGAATTTAACATAATTATAATATGAAATAAAACATGATTCCATAATAAAATAAAATGCAACATTGGTAGACAATTCAATAGTTGCCTATAGAATATATATATTTAGGTTTATTTTTTTTATGCAAATAAAAATGCTATATTAAATGCAATTCACTAATACCATTAACGCAGAATATGCAAATTATTGATTATTGTATATCAAAAACATATATTAAATCTGAGGATTAATTAGATCTTAGCTTCTTTTAAGTCAAGTTCTTCTCCTCATTTTTCTCGATCTGATCCAAATAAAGTGAAGAATTTCAGAAACACTGAATTGTCTGATTCCATAGCAGATTCAGTCTTTAATGTAAACGTTCAGATGCCATTCTAACAACATAACAAATGAAAGCTGAGCTGTTGACTGAGATATTAAATAGGCACTTCTCATAGCCTAAACTATCTCAGTAGTACCTCAAATGTCTCAGCTGCATTGCACTTTATAGGCTCGTTTCTGCTAACATTGCTCGCCTCTTTCTCACCCAAACAGCTGTACTAACTACTATATAAACATGATACGGGGACATACGCATTAAAGTGGAGCCAAGCAGTGACATTTGACTGTGATGAACCTATCGGGTGCGTTGCGTAGTGAGGTGTTACTCTGGCTCTGTGCCGTTTATTTCCAAAATACCCTCTTGGCATAGTTTGATCCCACGTGCATTGATGAGAAATCTACATAAATATGAAAATATCATATTTTTATTAAGAGATAGGCTATAAAGGAATTGACTTCAGAATTATAATGTCAAATAAATCCTGATACACGTTCTGGTCGGTTTCAAGAAGTAAGAATGAGGTGAATAGTCTCTTGTCTATAAAGCTGAAAATCCAAGCAGTGTGATTGACACGTTCTTTCATTATGGCTATATTGAGCTGCAAACCAATCATGTCGACGTTAGGTTGCTATCAACAAAACACACCATAAAAAACGACCAGTACAAACTCACATGAGCTATTATAGGGCTCCAAACTCATGATCAAAAGCATACCATGTAGAATTATGTCCATAATAGGCTACTACCAACAATATTATATACACACGCTCAATTAAAATCACAATATTTGCAAATGTTATTACAGTTTAATACTCAGAAAAAAGCTACAAAAGCTCTTAATAGAGCTGTACCTGTTAAAAGGTACACCTTTGTGTTTTATTTTTACCTAAAGGGTGCATAGTACCTAAAAAGCTACAGCCCCAGTGACAGATTTGTACCATTTTTCATAAGTGTACAAAAATATTGAAAACATAATATAAAATATATAATTCTAAATAATTATGAAACTGTTTTAATTCACACGAATATATTCAACATCTAACTCAATATATCAAATTTCACTTATACATCCTTCATTAGAAATCGGTACCTTAAGTGATGTGCCCCATCTTGTGGATTATTTAATTTATGATTTATTTTGGATTATTGAATGCATTATTCATTTCGGATTATTAAATTTAAACTAAATTTAAAATTTGTTGCAGAAGCGCAGGACTATTGGTGGATGTAATGAGCTAATCGATGTAGTCATGAGTGTTAATTGTGTTTAATAATGTCATATCGATGAGTGTTTCGTCCAATTTGACAAGCTCAAGTCAATTAAGGAGCAGTAAAATCGGAAATCCATTATGGTGAGGCGCGTGCACATTTGATGGTCACAGGTTAATTGCGCGCGCTGGTTGATGGCTGGCAGCGCAGTGAAGGTGTCCAAACAGCTCTCATTATTACTGAAACACCTCTCTCTAAAAACAATATAACCAAAGCGTCAGAGCCGCCTGCTGTTTTACATCCCATGTTGCTTTTGATGGTGTCATGTTCAGCGCTATTTAGTACCTGTTGATGTTTTCTCATTCTGTGGATGACAAATGCCCTCCTCAACCCTCCTCAACCCTCCCCAACAGCCACAAACCGCGGACAAACGGACGCGCGGATCAAAGGCTCGGACCCCACCAGAGCAGTGCTGCACCCCTGCCAGCGCGCCACTGGAGTCGGGTCCAGATCATAAAAAGAGCCGTGAGGGGCACAACTCCTGGAGGGGATTATGGAGCTTTTCGCCGCGAGTTCCGAAAAAGAGCAGTGAAGGTGTGAACAGGAGGAAATGGATTCGTCCTCGCTGATAAACGCAGTTATTTGGATAGATTGTCAAGGCGTGGGAATTCGATGGAGGTCACTGCTCTTTACCAAACAAAGGTGCAATAAATCATTTCACTTACTTACGTTTTTGTAAGCACAAATACATAATAACATCAAAAGAGTATAGATCCTACAGTGTATATAACAAAATAATAACGAATATACATCCAGACAATAAAACCGCTTCTACTGTTACCTCAAGCTCTTCGGTTTGTCCAATTATAAGAGTTATTTTTGCATGTCACATCAATTTTAACACAGAGACATTCTCATTCCCTCTCCACTGAACCCCTCCACCCTCTCTCTCCTCACCTGAATGAACGGTTGACACCCCAACACACTTCACTGATGGACACGCGCAATTACGCACATCTGCGTCTGAGCGTCCAATGAGCGGAAGCCAAAACAGAGCTGATGTGTTCCAGTCCATGGCACTGCCACTGTGCCACACTGCCAGAGCCATCCATGTGTGAAGAGTCATTTTAGCTCGCAAAATGTCGTTTTCAGATTCGTTTTGCTGCATGACTAAACATGTGAAAACACGTTCGCACATCAATATAATTAATCACAATAACACTGAGTGTGTAACTGCAAGATGTTCTACAACATGATTACATATTAAGCACACGTTGTTCAGTATTATTAATCATGTTGTAGAGAGAATAATTTTTTTTTTAAATTAATAAAATGTACAAATATTGTGTTAATTTACAAATAAACTAAACAAAGAGGGAAAGATGTGAAATAAAGAACGACATGAATTCATTTATTTAAACTTAAACCTCATAAACAGATAGACAATAATAATAATTACTCTTATATTGGTACTAGTGATATGTAAACTGTAAAATGAAATAGTAAACTGTAAAATTGTTATGTAATACCATTGTTTATAAGTCTTTTTTAAAATATAGATTTTAAAAATATTTCGACGACATTCTACTATATCACGTGTCCCTGCTTTTTTCAATGATCTGAAGCAAGCACAACAACGTTCACTGATCCTTCTCTCTCTCTCTCTCTCTCTCTCTCTCTCTCCTCCATACACAACTGCCACCTGTCTGGTGTGTATTTGGAGCACCAGCGTCCTTTTGTCTTTCTGTAAAACCTCGGGTAATGATCAAGAGATGCTCTCGCTGATAATCCTCCCCTGTGGCAAACCAAATCACACACAACATATAAATGGGTACGATGCTTTGACCTTTCGACACGGCCTCTGTAGAGAAACAATCCTGATTTAATAACAGAGTATTCTTAATAGTCCTCTCTTTTTTCTCCCCGGCCGGCCCCTTGTTAATGTTTCGGCGGACCCCTCTTGGTGTCACTTAATAATGTGATTTTTTACGAATAGACACTAACGTATTGTTTGTGTTGTGGTAGGGGGTGGGGTTTTTCCGTGGTGTTGGCGGGCGTGGGACAATGTTAATGGTGTGGTGGGGTTACTGGGGGGTTGGTGGTTTTGGGTAGAGTGTGGGGGTTGGGTTTTCAAAGATAGTGGGTTGGGGGTTTTGGGTGTTCGGGGTTGGGTTGGGTGGGTTGGTGTATGGGTGTTTGTTGCTCGTGGCGGCTTGTTTGTTGGCGTGTCCCGGCCGTGGGGCAATGTGCTGGGTGTGAGTATTGAGGCGTGAAGGGGGGGGTTTTGTCGAGTGGTACCTCAGTGAGTTTTTGGTGGTTGTGGGGCGCGATAGTGGGTTGTGTGCTCGTTGGGGTCGGGGAGGGGTTTTGTGCTTGTTGTATTGGGGTGTACCATAAAATGAAGAAAATTGTTTTCGGCAATGAAGAATGATGGGATGGTTGACGGCAGGGGGTTTTTTTTAATGGGAATAAGGTGGAAGTGCCCAACTATTGCCAGGTTTGTACGGGGAAATCAGATTTTGATTGAAAGGCACAAAAAAAAAAAAATCGACAGGACTTTATTGCAGAAACGGAAACGGCCCTTTTTAACTGGAACGTAAAAAAAAAAAATGGGTAAGTTTGCGGTATGCACTGCTGTTAAAATGTAGTTGGAAGCAACTTTGAAAAAGGATTGTGCATGTCAGATGAAGAGTGAGTGTCTTTGAGTCTGGTTGTGTTGGGAGTCGACGAGGTGGGTTGCGTGGGTGTTTTGTGGTGCGTGGTGGTAGATGGGTTTCGTTGTGTCTGTCGAGAATGGAAATTACTGTCATCAGCTATTAAGGGGTGGGGCGCATGAACCGGAGGCAACAACACGTTGCTGCCGCTACATGTTTTATTTTTCGTATTTTGTCATGTTGTGAGTTAAGGTCACCCGTGCGCTTTTTAAAGAGGGATTTAATTTGGAGTGCACTCCGGGTGCATATCAGCGCTTATGAAGATAAATGCTATCACTAGAGCACACTGTTCCGTGGGAACTACAGCAGAATCAATCACCGCAGTTCTGGCCGCGACCACTTGGGCGCCTAATGGAGAAGATGGAGGGAGGTGGAGTGAATCATCTCATCAGAAATCCCACGAGGACCAAAGGGCAAGGTTTAAAGTTGGATTTGTCAAATGCACAACATGCACAGCATCTCAACTTGTTGTCAATGAACTGTGTCATCATGGCAGCTTGCTATATTATCCATAAATAAAAAATAAGTTCTATATTCTGTAAGGGAACTATAGTAGTGAATAAATACACTGCAAGGTAATCCTAAAAACGTGCTTCATATGGTAATATCTGATTTTCTAAAAAGAAATATTAAAATCTATGTAACTGTACTATGTTTGTTCGTGTCAATTACTGTAATGTGAAATTATATTGTTTTCCATGTTATGAACTGGCAGACAACCAGTTCCATTTGAATCAAAAGTTGATTCATAGTATATAGATATGATTATTCTCGTCCTTTAACATTCATTATCTGCCTTTCCTACCTGTGTTTGGTTGTGTGGTTCTGTTTTTGTTGGGTGCGCGAGGTTTGGTTGTGCCGCCTGCCCATCCTCGCTCCTCTCAGCCCATCCTCCGCGCTCTCTCTCTCTTCTCCCTCTCTCCTCCGCTCCGTCCTCTCGCCCCTCCTCCTCTCTCCTCTCGTCTTCTCCCCCTCCCTGTTTCGTTCTTTGCTCCTCTCCGTCCCGCTCGGACCCTCCATCTTCTCTCTCTCTCTCCCTCTCGGTCCCTCCCCTCCTTTTTTCTTGGTACTCTCCTCTCTCTCTCTCGCCCTCGTCTCCCTCTCTCTCTCTCTCCGTCCCATCCCGCGCTGTCACCTCTCTCTCTCGCTCTCTCTCTCGATTTACGGAATTATTCACATAGTCATTAAATGCAGGTCAACAAAAATGAAATTTACACATCTCCTAATATAATGAGCAGTTTTCAATTCAGAAATAAAGCATTTATATTTTAAAATGTCCAGAAAAAACGTTTTGTTTTATTATTTTTTAATTCTTGTTATTAACATTTTAACATTTTTATCATTATTATTACATAAATACCAACAAAGCTAGATTCTTTAAATATTGTAATATTTGAAAAATCCATGATTGGCAAGAGAAAGGCTAAGTAGATACATATATAAAATATAATATATATAAATTAAATATCATACTATAAATATAAAGTTGTGTACACTAAAGTGTATTCAAAGTATAAAGAAAGTATGGTAACACTTTAGTTTAGGGACCAAATCTATTAACTAGTTGCTTATTAGCATACATATACTAGCATATTTATTAATTAATTATTAGTATTAGTCCTGCCCCCGATCTAAACTTAATATCCCGTTAACACCCTAACTATAAAATAAAGTGTGACCGGAAGGGTTAAATTACCGATTAAAATTAGTATTAATAAACTGGGGGGGGGCAGTTTTGTACATTTGTGAACCTATGCAACCAACAATGGCTACAGAAAATTACATTCTACGATTTTCTTAAAATAATTTTTTTTTTAATAATCTTTTTTTTCTTTTTTAAATCATCCTAGACATTTGTCATTAACTCATACACAGTTATATATAACGGGCAATATCATGTAAAATGTTACCTAAAATAATACATGACATATGAGCTATACACGTAATATAGAAACATACATTGAAGGTTAGTGTTTTCTAAAGTGTGTGTGGAGGTGGGAGTGTAATGAATGTGTGCGTTGCATTTTACGAGAAGAGTGTCTGTGCATTCACAAATAAATACTGAATATAACGTGTGTTGTGAAGCACCTCTCCAGAGAGGTGTAGTTTCTCTTATAGCCAGAGCGCATAAGGGTTTGATTAAGCTGTGATCAGCTCCTGCCCTCTCCAGCTCCACTCCACTGCGAAAGCACAATGAGGAAATAGCTCGTCTGGTCGCTGACAGAGCCCCGGTTTTTCTGTAAAGATAAATGACCCAAAGTATTAAAGTTTAACACTTTGACAAAACCCACCTGATCTGGAGGATTAATGCAATGAAAAATCCATCTGCATACGACTCCGTGGAGAGTAACGGCCTTGCGCTGGGAAGGTCAAACAATATTTAGGATAAGTACATATCCAGTATATAGAGCTGAACTTTCCCAAGGCTCACACACTTAAATGAGACCTGCACACACGTTCATATGGAGAAAGGGAGAGATGAATAGTTGTCAAAGGACAGTGGGTACATTATTCTTCGTCAGTGTGCATTGCCAATTTTGCTTTAAAAGTAATGCACACCTATTAATGCATCCAAATGTATAAGTTAGTGTTCATTTAACTCTAATGTTCTGTTGAAAATGACTGTATGGTTTCCCAGATACCCCAGTGATGTAAGTGCATATGTAATAAAAATTCTCCTTTTAAATTAACCTTATTTTGCCTTTAACTTAAATGGTTGTCTGCATTAATCAAAACCCAGTAGGCAGATACTGTAATCTTAAAGCTTTAACAAACAGAAATATGACTGTTATCTAATATTTTAACAATGTTTTGGGTCAATCTGAGCCCATTTCTCATCCAGCTAGGAAAAGTCTGACACTTTAAACCTGAAACTTATTGTTAACTATGTTTTGGAGCTATTGAAATGGTCTTGAGCTTCTTGGAACTTTTAAGATTGACTAGCGAAATAACAAATCAGCACACAACCAGTCCAGACCTGATTACGCACAAAGAATCGGGAAGGTTAGGGCTGCGTATATCCCATGGGGTGGATCCCATAAATAGAGTCCAATTGGAAATGGCAGATAAATGGCGCTGTCAGAGAGGACAAAAAGATAATTGGGGTGTGTTTCCAAACATGTGGGGCGGGGTGGGTGCCAGAGAACCATCCACCAACCTCAATTACCCTTCTGTTTTTGGACCAAAACTATTACTACTCGCTCTGTTAAGGTTACGAAGTCTGTTCGGGTTGTTGATTGAGGAAAAATAGTCTTGTCCCCCGTGAACATTCCTTCTCATGGCAGAACAGAGGGGGAGGGACGCTGAGAAAACAAGAAAGTCAAGAACGAAAAAAAGGGGTGGTGTCAGAATGAGAAGATCTCTCATATTAGCAATCATACAACCTATCTATCTATCTCTCTATCTATCTAGCTATCTATCTACTATCTATCTATTAGGTTCTATGCTGTCTATGGCTATCTATTCTTTCGTATCGCTTGGTGGCTATCTAATCCTCAAAAACTTTAGAAGGAGTTTGATGGCAAAGTGAGATGAGAGTTTCATGTCTGACCTGTTTTCATTGCCAAAACATTTCTCAAACCTATTCAGCTACAGGCAGCACCTTTGTGGGTGATCATGTACTAAAATAAACATTTATCAAGCAATTGTTGATATTTTTTTCGCTGGCTTAAGGTTGTTCCAAGTGGTCAAAATCCCCCAAACAAAAAGAAAAAGAAGAAGACAAAAAAGAATCACAAACCAGTGAAGGGAGCTGAGACAAGATATGTATCGAAAAAATGCAGAGCGAAAAATGGAAAGGTCTCTCCTCAGCCTGCCATACTTACAGCTCCTTGTTCCCATAGCGGAATGAAAATATCCTAAATAAGCTCACACTCAAGCCCCTTCCCAGCAGCATTGTGTGTGTGGGTGTATCCCATGGGTTCAACGTACACACACAGAATTAGCCTTCAGCTATATACCGTCTGCTCTCAGGTAATGGAAAGGGAGGTAACATACATTGAGAATCACAAATTCGCCCAATCGTCTTACCGCTGATATTTATTGCTGCACGTTTTGAAGCATGTGTGTTTTGGTGTGCTCGCTTCATCCTTTTAAGCGTTCTGGATTTGTTTTTGGTGGAGAAAATTATAAATAATTGGAGATGACAGTGCTTAAGGAGAAACTAAACCTCGACTGTAAATTTGTCAGAAAACAAGGCTTTCAACTCAAGGCTACGGGCTTCTCGGGTGGATACGCTGAGGAGAACCGCTGATCTATTTAAAATCATAGTCTAGAGCAGTCGAATCCATTGTGAACAATGCAGTTCACATGGCATTACATTAATCAAACAAAATTTTTACTGTGCAGAATGCCCTTGTGATGCGTGAGTGCATTTTAGATCATTGCTATTTGGTTGCTAAAAAGAACCCAAAGATTGAGATCAATTCTATTCAGCAAAGAAGGGGTGTGGGGGGTGTTATACCGGTGGAGCGTTTGGGGGTGGTCGCTTTCATAACTCGAGGTCACTTGTTAATGTTGTTGCAGTAACAAAGCTTACGCATTAATGGGGGGGGTTGGTTGATTTTTTGCCATGTTTTATTGTCCCCCAAGTAAACATTTTTATTGTTTGTGGTGTCGTTCGTGGAGCACGAACAAAAGGTCACTTTCAGTAAAGAGAATTATAAAACACGAGTAATTAATAGTATTTTGGGGCAGGAAAAAAATGCACATTCCCTTTTAACTTTTACAACTTTGGGGTCAATAAGATTTTTTGAAAAATATTTATATTTGTTTTCCTGCCCAGATGCATCAACTGAGTAAAAAGGGACAGTAAACAAACTGCTGAAAATACAGCTTTTCCATCACAGAATAAATTACATTTTAATACATGAAAATAAAAATTAGTTAGTTTACATTTGAATAAAAATTCACAATATTACAGTTTTTACTGTATTTTTGATCACATAAATGCAGCCTTAGTGAGCATAAAATACTATTTATCCGCCATTAACCAAACCCACATTTTTGAAAGATAGCGTGTATCATTGCGTTTGACTATTTTGGCTCATACACAGAAATCTGTGCACAGTGTATAGTCAGCATTCTATAATTATGATTAAAAAATAAGTCTCAAACATTTATTCAAAACTGCTGTGTTTGGTTCTTTGCCTCATATTTAAATTACCAACAGCTGTGTGTGTGTGATATATATAAGATCAGAGTGACAAAAATAACATCTGTTTTTAACAAAGCCATAAATAACAAGGATATGCATTAAATCACAGCCTAACTAATGAAAAGAAGAAAGACCTTGATCAGCTCAGTTTTTTAAGGTGTCTGATGGCTCTTTTGTTTTACTCCTCTAAACAATGATGCTTCATGGTCTTTGCAGAAAAAAACAGCAATCCTACAGCTTGTTTGGCAACAGCATTCCTATAAACAGAAAAAAAGTATTTTAACTCCACCTAAATCTCAGATACAGGGCTGTTGTGTGTGTTAATAACTGCTCACCCAGCGAGAAGATGCTGGGTCAGATCTGCCCATCTCCAGTGACACCCACAGTACGGTGGCCGAGATTAAATGGTATGGAAACAAACGGGGACAAAACCCATCAGCGTGTCACGGAGGCAGCCGGTATTGTATCTATATGTATTGAACAGCAGAGCCGTCAGGACTGCTGGCACAGTCATTCATCACAAACAAAGCGGGTTCTGTCAGTAGCACAATACTGAATACATCAGTAGCGCTGCTCTCTGACAACCAGGACGCCAGCAGCAGACCAGCAGAGGAGCATTCACATGTTTCAGCCTCTCACTTCTTTTACCGTCTTTTCTCGGAGTCTCTTGTCTGCTTGTTCTTTTCTTCTGCTCTCCATCTCTATAAGCAGGACCTTAAGTGTGGTGGTTGTGCCCGGTGGGGTTGGGGTGGTCTCCTTGCTGGTGTGTCCGGGTTCTGGTATGGTGGTAAAGACTAAAGTGTTGGATGTGTTGAGTGTGATGTGTTTTTGGTGTGGTTGTCGTGTTTTGGGTTGGTTGGGGGTTGTGGGGGTGGAGCACCACATTTAACAGTTTACGCTTCTTTTTTTTGGGGTTTCTTCCTCATGCACCGTGGGGGGGGTGGGGGCGCGGTGGTGCTAATGGGAGAATGAGGGTCGTGAAGATAAGTCAAATCAAGATCGCATCGGATGCGACGAGAACTGGTTGAAACGAGGTACATGAAAAAAAGAGAGCTATAGATATACGATAAAGCTAAATTGGGAACCTAAAAGGGATGCAAACTGGGAACCGGTTAAATACGAAGTGGATAGCGGAGCCACGGCGCGGAATGCAAGCCGAGGTGGGCGAGATGGGGGCAATAGCAAACGGGGTAAGAATGGCACGCAAAAGAATCGGCATGGGACGGCGAGAAAGGAATGGACGGTTGTGGATGATGAGCAGGATGAGAGGTAACGGAGGAGAGCAGGGGACAAGAAAGGGAGGGGGAAAAGGGAACACGGACAAGAAGGGGACAATAGGGTTGGGGTGGTGTGTGTAAGAGGTCGTTGCCTAGGCATTTTAAAAGGCGGAGGAATAGGTGAGGTCTCACAAAGCACGAAAGTATATGTGTAAAAAGAGAGACACACACCCACACCTAGCATCTGTCGGGGTGTGGGTGCGAAAGTCTTAGGGCCATTAAGATTCCATTATTATGGAATAGGTGGATACGTTTGAAAAATGTTGTTTGGGATGCACAGGAGTCGTGGTTTGTTTTATGGGTTGGGCAGTACAGTAGGTAAGGATCATAAACACATTCAAGGCTTCATTTGCGTTATGGCAATATATCGAGATTGGTTTAAATTCTCTCTTTGTTGTGTGAAATATATCTGGAATGGTGTAGTGAAATGGTGTAAGGGGTCTTTCGGCACTGGACAGACCGGCAGCGCAAATAAAAAACAAAAGTTGGTTAAAAAGAATGTCGTGAAAAGTTCATTTATTTCAGTAATTCAACTGTTATTGTGAAACTCGTGTATTAAATAATTTCAGTGCACACAGACTGAAGTAGTTTTTGGTTCTTTTAATTGTGATGTTTTGGCTCACTTTACCAAAAACCCACCAATTCACTATCTCAAACAAATTAGAATATGGTGACATGCAAATCAGCTAATCAACTCAAACCACCTGCAAAGGTTTCCTGAGCCTTCAAATGGTCTCTCAGTTTGGTTCACTAGCTACACAATCATGGGGAAGACTGCTGATTTGACAGATGTCCAGAAGACAGTCATTTGCACCCTCCACAAGGAGGGTAAGCCACAGAAGTTCATTGCCAAATAAGCTGGTTGTTCACAGAGTGCTGTATTCAAGCATTTTAACAGAAAGTTGAGTGGAAGGAAATAGTGTGGAAGGGAAAGATGCACACCCAACCGAGAGAACCGCAGCCTTATGAGGATTGTCAAAGCAAAATCGATTCAAGAATTTGAGTTTGAACTTCACAAGGAATGGACTGAGGCCTGGGTCAAGGCATCCAGAGCCACCACACACAGACGTGTCAAGGAATTTGGCTACAGTTTTCGTATTCCTCTTATTTAGCCACTCCTGAACCACAGACAACATCAAAGGCGTCTTACCTGGGCTAAGGAGAAAAACTGGACTGTTGCCGGGGCATGGTGGTCCAAAGTCCTCTTTTCAGATGAGAGCTAGTTTTGTATTTCATTTGGAAACCAATGTTCTAGAGTCTGGAGGAAGGGTGGAGAATCTCATAGCCCAAGTTGCTTGAAGTCCAGTGTTAAGTCAATGTCATCTGCTGGTGTTGGTCCATTGTTTTTTTTTTTGAAAACCAACGTCACTGCACTCTTTTACCAATAAATTTTGGAGCACTTCATGCTTCCTTCTTGCTGACCAGCTTTTTGAAGATGCTAATTTCATTTTCCAGCAGGATTTGGCACCTGCCACACTGCCAAAAGCACCAAAAGCTGGTTCAATAGCCATGGTGTTGCTGTGCTTGATTGGCCTGCAAACTCGGCTGACCTGAACCCCATGGAGAATCTATGGTGTATTGTCAAGAGGACAATGAGAAACAAGATACCAAAAAATGCAGATGAGCTGAAGGTCACTGTCAAAGAAACCTGGGCTTCCATACCACCTCAGCGGTGCCACAAACTGATCACCTCCATGCCACACCCAATTGAGGCAGTAATTAAAGCAAGGAGCCCCTACCAAGTTTGAGTACATGTACAGTAAAATGAACATACTTTCCCAGAAAGGCCAACAATTCACTAAAACTGTTTTTTTTTATTGGTCTTATGAAGTATTCTAATTTGTTGAGATAGTAAATTGGTGGTTTTTTGTTAAATGTGAGCCAAAATCATCACAATTTAAAAGAACCAAAGACTTAAACTACTGCAGTCTGTGCACTGAATTTATTTATACACGAGTTTCACAATTTGAGTGACTTACGGAAATAAATGAACTTTTCCACGACATTCTAACTTACTGAGATGCACCTGTATGTAAATCGAGGTTGAAGACACGTTTTATTATATTTTTTTATTTTGTTTGAGCCTATGAAGATTTGAGATGCATATGGGTTTATTTGATGTTTTTGTAATGTCTTACGATTTTCTGTCTTTAAAAAAAAGCTATTTGGTAATTTAATTCATTTTTTTTTTTCAGTGTTTTTATTATTGTAATTCTTGGCTCGCGTTGTACAGCCTTTGTACGCATTTGTTGTTTTTTTACATGGACATAAAAAATAAACTTGAACTTTTTAAGATACTCTTTTTTTTGGGTATTTTTATTTTGTTTATTATTCTAATCAACCAGTTCTTTGACTAATGCCATTTTAGCATCATGCTGTCTGTTTGTAATGAACCTGTTCCAAGCTCTAAATCTTCATCTCCACTTAGAGAGGTATTGCCAGCCGTCTGGTGTTGGGGGTGCGGCCTCTGGATGGTGGCTTGAGTCCGCATTGGTGTTTTAATTACAGATCTGCTCTGATTTGAGACTAAGGACCACTAACACACACACACATGCACACTACACAAGGCACACACACTCAAAGTCTCCACTCCACGCTGGAGACATGAAACTCTAATCTAGGGAGGAAAGCATCATAACATGTTCTGAGGGTAGATGCAGTAATACCGTTGAGTGTTGTCCGTCCAAGCGTTCCGCGCGGTTTTGCTCTGAGTTGCATTGCTTCACATTTTCGATGATTTTCGCCAGCACAAAACAGAGAGGAACTCATATTGTACGTGACTACAGAGTGTTACAGTAATCAAATTCAGAGCTACGTTGCGAAGCATTTTTCTACCGAGCATTATATTAAGGACTAGAATTTTTAAATGTCATTATTCGAGGCATAATTTTAGTTTTTCAATAAGAAATTCATTAAAAATGTATAATAAGCAGTGATTTGAGTCTTGCACGGAATGAATTGGCTGCTGTAGATTGAATTGTCTTTGTTTTATGCTTTTCTAGTGTTGACAGGATTCATAAATGTGCTGAATTACTATGATACTCTAATAAGTTTCCAGAAACTGCACAAATGATATTCCAAAACTTTTCAATAATTCACTCCTCAACAGAAACTGGTTTGATTTGACTAACATATTCAATTGTAAATGTAATGCCCCATATTATGATCGCAGGTGGGGGGGGGGGCTGAAAAAAGGAAATACAAAAAATAAAAAGATGATCAGTATTTTGACTGAAGGCCACAAACATCAGGTACAACCCATATCATCACACATGTGCGTCAACAATAGTTTTAAGACGGAAGAACAAAAAACAAAAAACAATTTTGCACTGGATCATCATTTTCTTCTAATTGGTTTTTAATACATATTTGATCATTTTTTACATTGTTATTATTATTATTATTATTATTTATGATCACATCTCATTACTTTTTTTTAATAAAAATATTTTTTTTATCATTATTTTAAAATATAATTAATTAATTTTATTTATTTTATAGGAACTATTATAATCATAAAGTTCATATAAAATAAAAAAATTGAAATTATTAGTTAAAAAACCTACAATAACATCTATAAATATTTTTAAAAAAATACCCATTGTTATTTTGTCATGTAATTTTTGATTTTTTATTATATTTATATTAATTTATTTGAGATAGCAAAAATACATAAAGCACGGAAGTTTGTGAACAATGAATCGTATCATTGACCTGTCTTAAATGTTCTATAAAATACACCTGATCCGATGTTCTCAGACTAGAATTCCCCTACCAGTAAAGCTATAATAACTCAATAACAAGTCCCCCCTCCTGTATATGGGGTCATACTTTACCATTCAACAGCCAAGGGCCTATATTAATCTTTGGGAAAAACCCCAAGGAATCTTACATCCATGTCCCAGAACGGGGGACAATGAGACTTGTGTGTGTCTCCAAGCGGAGCGTGGCAGCAAAGCCTGCTGTTCAACTCATTTAGAAGTCCTGGTGACTCCCCCCTGAGATCGGCCCACTCCTCATACCCCCTTCCCCACATTTATTTTTAATTTAACCTCCATTAGATACTGAGGCGTGTAGCTTTTTTGTGTCTTGGCCAGAAAGGGTAATTATGTTTCCAGGGGCTTTCCGGGACAGAGCCGGCCGATACATGAGCCCAATGCGACTGCAATTCCCCACACACTCGCCTCCTCTCACCACTTCATCTCGCCACATTACTGTCTCGCTGTGGGTCCTGGACCTGCGGGAGAGAGAGAGAAGAGAGAGAGATAGAGGGTGGGGGATAAGCAGGTCTTCTATCTGACACACACAAACACCCCACCAAACACGGCACTTAGAAAAATGGAAAGTTTCGGGTAATTTTCTATCAATAACCTTAAGTTTATGGACATTTCCTTTAATCTTAAGACACAACATAATTAAATGTGTAATTCAAAATACAGGTAAAACACCTAATTAAATTTCATTTACATTAACACAGTACAACACAGTGCATTTTTACAGAATTTTCTTAGAGTGCTGCTATCTAAATGAGGGCTTCATGTTGACTGCCATAAAACCATAAATAACCATAAATAACCTGAACTACTGACAACTTCAAAGGATTAGTTCACTTCCAGAATAAAAAAAAAAAAATCCTGATAATTTATTCACCCCATGTCATCCAATATGTTCATGTCTTTCTATCTTCACAGGTGTCTGGAGGATGTGACGTTGGTCGCAAAGTAATTCAGGTTTTTGAGGAACATTCCAGATTTTTCTTTTTTCTCCATATAATTGGGCGAGTGTTGAATGTCCACATTGTTGTGCATTCAATGCAGCTTCAAAGGCTCATACAACGATCCCCATCCGAGGAATTAAGTGTCTTATCGGGCTGTTTGAATGATGCGTCACAAACAGAAATGTCCTTTTTAAGTTTTGCTCCATAAATGCTCATCTTGCACTAGCTTGACTCCACCCATTACATAATCACGCTGGAAAGTGCGGAAGTACCGACCCAGTGTTTTATGGCACAGCGGATCACGGGGGGTGTGCAAGAAATCCAAACCACACTTTACAAAAAAAGGCAAAACAATGATGTCGGACGCCCCAAACAAACATCAAACATATTTGAAACCTCTGTAGTTAAACAGACGAAGAGCTAACTGCGTATGACCTTTCCAACGTGATTACATAATGTGCGGATTTGCCGACGACCATCGCGGAGCTAGTACAAGACAAACCAGTTTGTGGTTGCAAAGTCTATCATTAAAATTCCAATCTATTCCAAAAGTGTTTTTTTAGAAAATAACCAATCGTTTTGCTAGATAAGACCCTTATGTTTCCCTGATGGATGTGAGAGGCCCTTGTTGAGCTGCACTGGAACTGCAGTTTGGACCGTCAACCCGTTGGTCCCCATTGAAGTCCATTATATGGAGAAAAATCCTGGAACGTTTTCCTCCTCAAAACCTCATCTTTTGACTGAAGAAGGAAAGACATGAACATCTGGGATGACATGGGGGTGTACAAATTATCAGGACATTTTTATTCTGGAAGTGAACTAATCCTAAAAAGATTAGCATCTTTACAAATCAACATACATTTTTTCAAAGACATCATCAAAAGGAGCTTTTTATGTCCCCAGAAGAAGCATTCCGAATTGATGGCTCAATATTAATTTCCATTATTTACACAGTAAGAAAAAAAGTCTGTAGAAAAACAGGTAATGTCCTAGCAGAAAATTATCATTTTTGCATTAAGTTTACTTGTATTTCGTTCAACCCTAAAACACAACACAAGGCATAATACAGGTATAATACTGAAAAATCTAAGAAAAGTCCTTCATATTAGTTATTAGTATACTGTGGTACATATTTATGGCAGCCAGTTTCCAGCACAGAATAAAATAAATAAATAAATAAAAAAGGTAACTGCAACTTTTTATCTCACAATAAGCTCAAGTTGCACAGGTGTGCTAAAGGCAAAGTGGAGGTCGAATGAGGCGAACACCCTGGAGCCAAAGTGAACGCAAAATTGTAGCCCAACAACAATATGGGGTGCTTGAACTCGTGACAGCTCGAGATACAATCACGGGCAGAGAGTGGTCAGTCACTTGTTGTGTGACAACAAAAACAAGCTTTTTAGCATGAGATAAATGACATACTTCTAACTTGATCAAACAGAAGACCAGTGCCAATGACAGCATGTGTGTGCGTGTGTATGAAACCCTAAAATTTGGAAATAGTTTTCATGAGTTTGGTGAAAGAGGTTCTGCTTTAGGTCAGAAACAAAGTGCACAAACATAGATATGAATGCTTTTCCAACTCACTGCCAGCACAGAGTCCTATTGTACATATTAACATGCATCATTGCATTAGCGGTAACAAACTTCAGTACTCGAGGGGGTGATAGAGTTTCCTTCAAATGTCTAAACTGGTTATGCTATTATTCAGGTAGCTAGCTGTAGATGTTGACAGATTTAACAGGTAGCTAACTATAAATGTTAGTTGCTCAGAAGTTGTCAGTCGTAGAACTGAGAGAGAAAACAAAAAAAAGTGGTCTATAATCCAAAGTGGTCTATAATATCTGGTGAAAGCTATCTGTTAGCAATATAAATAGTTGCTATTTTTGCTCAAGGGACCTCTGAACTTTTTGAGCGGAGCTGTAAATTCAGTTTATTCCTGAGCCACAGGAAATGTCATGATGCCACCACAAGAATGCTCACAGAGCAAATCCTTCATCAAAGACAATCCACTGCATGATTTGCATCTTCTGTTCTAGCGAAGTCAATTCCCTAAAAACAAGTTATTAAAATAGATGACATAAAATAAGTGAGTTTGCCTGTCAGAGACATTCCAGGTCAGGTATGGAGGAATTCAGCTGTGATGCGAGGCTCACATTTGTCATCTTCATCAGAAGCAAAACTCTCTCTGTCATATTTTATATGATTCGGATTTGCATCCAGAAGGCATCAATCTGTGTTTGGTATGGCCGAGAGGATGGCATCATCAGAGATCTTAGGCGGTGCTGTGTGTGTTGGGATTGCGCTGTGGTGTAGAGAGATCAATGTTTTACTTCTTTTTGTCTGTTTTAATTCTTTCTTCATTCGTGAGAGCTCCTGCATCACTGTACGCCCGTCAGCTGGTGCCTGGGGTCACACCGGCATCTTTTCTGGGCTTCTTTTCCTTTTCCGCTCTATGATGGCTGCATTGAAGCTCAAAACAAAACAAAACAAAAAAGTAAATACAGAATAAAATAAACTAACCATTGTTTTTAAGACACTGAAAAACAGTTACATAACTGAACAGTGCCCTATGTTGTAAATATTACTCTTAATAAAACAAAAAAATTAAAACATATTAATGTAAAATACATTCTGCAAATAATATTATAAAATAAACAACATAAGTAAATGCAAATATAAAATATTAATTTTCTAACTGCTAATAAAATAAACATGCATACTGATCAAATATTACTCTAAAATAAAATACGACACTGAAAAAATTTAAAAAAAATAAATGATAATGAAATAATAAATAACAAAATAAACATATATACTAGGATAAAATATTACCCTCAAATACAATACTTCTCGTGACTTCCTCCTTGTTTCTCTCAGAGGTACGTGTAAAAAATTAGAATCGCGGTCATAGGTGGTGGGTCATTCGATAGTTTTATCTGGGGTGGGTGTGTGTGGGGTCGGGGTGACTGCCACCTGCTCCGCGATTACGACATAGCCGGGGTGAGCCACCGGTCATGTCTGGGATCACTACTTGTTTCTCTTGGATGGGGGGGAGAAGATGGGGAAGGGGGGAACAGCTGGGGGGCACAACTTTTTCACACACCACCCCATGATGTCTGCAGTCTACAGATAACAGGCAACAGTTGCACCATTTTTAATGCATGAAGTTTATGAACTATCGAAGTAATGCATTCAAACACACATATGCATTTTCATCTTAATAAATGCAGCCTGCATTTTGTCCATCATGCGCTGCTCTTATCTCTTTGTAGCACTCTCAAAAATGAGAAGCACTTCAACTATCTGTCTCTTAGAAGCAAAAGACAACAGGAGGAACCACTTTTATTTTTCTCTCACATCTGGTTTACCTCCGCACCCTCCCCCTGGATCCTCCTCTGCCAATCGCATTTCAGCACCTGTAGGAGTGACAGCGCTGGTCTGCGTTTGAACTTCAGACGTCTTTTACACATACCGAGGGCCCAATGTAATTCACACTGTCATGCGGCCTCACATTAGAGCATCGCTGACATTGGCCTCCACCCAGCTGCCTGTGTTGAGGTGTGGAGACATGCCATAACAATTATCGCTCCTCCTCTTCAACCAGTGTGCACTGCCGCTAAAAGATAAAACACACGAGCAGGTAATGCAATGCATATCTGACATTCTTCAACATTACAGTGAGATTCAATGGCCAAAAGAACTGTTGCCGTCTTCAGCATATCTTGAGCAATTGCTCGTGGTCCAGTGAGGGACTATGATGAGTTACAGGGGGGCCAAACACCACTTTCACATGCAATCAAACACGCATGACAATTCTAACAAAATCAAACCATGTGATTAGGCATTTGTTCACATAAATATACATACAAAAACTATGCAACGCCACGTATGTCCTCATTGAATAGAAAACTAGCACAGCAGTTTTCAAAATGTTAGCGTTTAAATTATCACGTTATTTTATCCATGTTGAATTGCTCACACAGCTTTAAACTCTCTTCTCCTACTAATATATATTTTTCTCTCTCATAGCATTGGGAAGTCTGATTCATTTTAGTGAATTGGTTCATTTAGACAGATGATTCACTGATTCATTTGAGTCACTGTATAGAAGCCTATAAGTATTGTGAAGCATTTTACATGTTTTAGTGTTGAGTTAAATGCTGTTGTTCATCATCATGTTTTGAACATAAATAAATTTGAAGTTAAAATATACTATGCATTTGGGTGTTATTTATTGTATTTTGAGTAAATGTATCTTGACAAATTAACTGAGTTAGGGCTCAGATTGTAAAAATAAAATACACTAATGTTCAGTACAATTTGTCAATATTGTCAGTACAACTTTTTAAAAATGAAATGAACACTTTTATTCAGCGAAGATGCATTAAACTGATCAGAAGTGACAGTAAAGACTTTTACATGATTACAAAATATTTCTATTTCTAATAAATGATGTTCACTTGAACTGTTGATTAATTTAAATCCTGAAATGTTTCCACAAAAATATGAAGCAGTACAACCAATTTCAACATTGATAATAATAATAAATGTTTCTTGAGCAGCAGATCAGCATATTAGAATGATTTCTGAAGGATCACGTGACACTGAAGACTGGAGTAATGATGCTGAACATTCAGCTTTGCATCACAGAATAAATTATATTTTAAAATGCATTCAAATAGAAAACCATTACTTTAAATTGTTCTAATATTTCACAATATTACAGTGTGAAGATGAAAAATAAACTCATACAGGTTTAGGACTACATGCAGGCGAACAAACAAATGACAGTTTTAATTTTTAGGTGAACTATTCCTTTAAATCATTTTTTGTTTGTAATATATATTGGGGTAGTTAAACATAACTCAAAATGTCTTCTTTTATGTTCAACAGAAGAAAGAAACTCACACAGGTTTGGAACAACATGAGGGTGAGTAAACCAAAGTTTTCTGTCCCAATTGATTCATAGCAATTTGTTTCTATACTATGGAAGTCAATGGGAACCAAAATGTTTTGGTTACCCACATTCTTCAAAATACCTTCTTTTATATTCCACAGAATAAGATTTGACAACTTGAGGGTGAGTAAATGATGACAGAATTTAAATTTCTGAGTGAACTGTCCCTTTAAAAAAACGTTACAATATTTTATGAAAACATCGTTTGACTGTAGTCAAATCATTAGTCTTTAACGTGCAGCACCGTTTAAAGCAGTTTCCCCAACAACTGTTGTGCATGTGTGTGTGTGTTGTATATTCATTTATACACCTGGAGAGCAGAGATAAACTGTGAGACCTGCAGTAACAAATGACTCTCATAAGGGCGCCGTTGAGAGCTTTTAGAGTGAGATGAGGCGAAGGGAGAGTAAAATGCAGTGATCTTATGACCTCCAAACTCTTAACCTCTGCCCCTCGGGTCTTCAACGACTCCCCTATACACGCTTAATAAGAGACCGGTCCTCCATCTCTCAACACACACCACTTTCCCCCTGAAACTCTTTATCTCTGCATGCACCCACACACTCGCAGCCATGCCTTCCCAGATGTCCTCCTTATTCAACACACCTGGGACAGAGAGATGCTAACATGGACAAATGTGCTCGCTGATTAGAATTAAATACACACAGTGATGGATTCCACTCCAGCTTTCTCATCCTGTTTTCATTCCCCTGAAGTGTGTAATGGGAAGGAAGTTGCACAGAATGAGGAGAGAGGAGAGGCGAGGAGAACAAGAGGAGGAGGAGGACGTCCCTCTGCTTCCCCTCGACAGCGCACACTAACTGGGTCTGAGTTATGTGCAGTTGGGTGATGTGTTTGTTTAACCATCTGGTAGCAACTCCTGCCTTTCTTCTGGTGATGTAGAGACTGCAAACGGACAGGAAGATCAGCTCAGACACATTTCACACACACAAGCGCGCGCACACACAAGCGCGCACACGACAAAACACTTCACACACACTCACAAGCAGCCTGACTCATTAGAGTTCCCGATCTGCATGAGAAAAGAGCAAGCACTAAACGAAAGAAGTGAAAGATGGAATATCAAAACACATCCAGCCGTTGTACGACACTGGAGACATTTAAACAGTTTATATGAGCTGTCATTTACATGCAGTCTACATAATTTACTACATAATCTGCATTAAAAAAAACTCTCATTAAAGTAATTTATAATATTTGATTGTTTTACTACTAAGCAATATGTATTTCCAGACCCAATCCACAGTTTTGTCCTAATTTGGGGGGAAATTCTGTGGAGTGGATTTAAAAAAACAAACAAACTGCGAGAGACTCTTCTAGACAAAAGTAAAATCAAATCATATGTCAATATTTAATTAACAAACATGCAAGAGGTGAATCAAATTTTGTCATTGATTTTCAATCAAATTCTGTGTCAATAAACCATGGGATGCTGTCTGTACCCGTGAAGTTTGAATTAACGCTTTTTCTAACAGAGTTCATTTAATAACATAGTTTTACCCATAATAATAATAATAAATAATAAATCTTTAATAAAATAAATAATCAAAGTTCCGCACCCCAACGAGATTATTCAAATTTAAAATATTTATATACTATATATAATAATAATAATAGTTATTATTATTACTAATGCAATAAATTATTATTTTTGTCAAGTAATAGTTTGGCCTAACTGTAGGTAACCTAACTTTTATAATGTAAGCACATTAAATTAGAATGTGTGGCTCATCCAATCAGAATCTAGAGTGAGGACTATCCGTTTTAAATTAATTCTTTTTAAATGAATCATCTTCTTTTTTTTCAATTTGAGCATGAAACATGTTGAACAGAAGATCATGAATACCAACACTCTTTGATCTAATCTCTCTTATGTTTCTATGAAAGGATATCTGCTTTCAACAGTTACATTTGGTATTGGCCTCTTGTTGGAAAGACATGGACCTCTACAGTAATTACCTCTGTTTTAATAAAAAAGAGCACATCCTCCCTTTAATCACAAACTCCTGAATAATTAACAAGCTTTGTTATCCACAGCTGCACCTCAGCAGCCCCTTTCTGCATATCTCTTCAGTTTATTCAGTGCAGACTGATAGACGAGCCCAATATTGAAGCATTCAAGACGGTGACATATACCAATGAGATCTCATTAATATATCAATTGCTTCTCCTAGACCACTTTGAGAATAAAAGGAGAGCAAAGATCTCAACATCACAAACTATGCTCAGATTAGCCGAAATACCAAAGTATGCATTCAAAGAGATGTCAAAGTCTTCTAAACACATTTTAAACAAAATTGACACTTAAATGACACCAAGCCGTAAAAAAACAATGCCAGAGCAATTCTGGTCATTCAAGTCAAGCAATTGTCACATCAGAACCATGCTTTTCTACGCAAGAAGTCAATATTGACAAGCCAGAAAGCCTGAAGATAGCAATACACACTCAATCATGTTCTCCAACCATCCAATAGCAAGTTAGTGTAAAGTGAACATGAACATTGACCGTTCTGCTCGGCCTTTATGGTTCAAATCGGTGAAAGCTATTCTCTAACGGCCCAATGGAGTCCAAAAATCTGCCATTTCCTTCAGGACGTGCTTTCTTTCTTGCACTATTTCCATTTGTAGGAAATGTCAGGCGGGCTGTTTTTGCTGAGCGTTTGAAGCAGTTGCTAACAGCGGTACTGACACACTGCGGCTCTGTCCATGGCATTTGGTTTGTTTTTACACAACACTGACTCACACATAACTAACGCCACACTCTTTATAATGTCAGCGCGAGGGCTGGGGTCAGTCTATGTTTATAGCTACTGTGAGAGGGCAATATATAAACTATGTCTGCTCTCCAGACAGAAATGACAACAAAATCAATGGCACAAACAAAAGGAATTCAGTTTTAACTGCAGAAAAACCACCATGATGATATTTCAGGCATGTGTCTGTACTAATACTTAAGGACAGGATATAATATAATACAATATAATACAGATTTTTAGTGGTGCTTGCTTATACAAAAGTCTCCATCACAATGCTAGGATGTTGTGGATTGTTGCTAGGGCATTGTTATGCAGTTGCTATGGTGTTTTTAGTGGGTTGCTATGGTGTCAAAGTACATTCTCAGTTTCTTGATATTCTGTCTCTAGAAGTGGCTCGGGTCCCATCCTTCATGTAAATGTGGTATGTTAATTGCACAACATCGCCTTAAGCTGCATTCTTTTGAGAAGTCATTCATGCTGTAACAAAAAAAACGAAGAAGAAGAAATGACCTAAAGGGGTATTTGCAGGGTATAACAACAACAACAACAACAACAAATAAAACAACAACACACATCATCAAAATTAGGGATATTTACTGAAGTCAGTTCTTGTATAATAATAATAATTTAATAATAATAATAATACTAATAATACTTTAGCATAGCTTTTTAATTCTACCTTGATTTAGACAGTAATACAATGTAATTACAGAAATATATAATACTAATACTACAATATTGTGTGTGTGTCAGTATATATATATAATACAGTATATATATATATATATATATAGATATATAGATATATATATATATATACTTGTGCTAAGTATTAGGCCATCAGTATTTTCTCTCTCACACACACACACACACACACGCACGCCCGCACGCACACACACACACATACACTTTTTGCTGTTGCAAAGACTAAAGTCTCAAATCCAAAGAGATATTCTTTATAAAAGTAAAGTCAACCACGCCTACCTAAAACGGCTTGTTCTAACACTCCCCCACATACCTACATCACTATCTGGAAAGATTTGGATAACGCCGCCCAAATGTTCACGCAAAAATAGAAGCCCGTAACTTTTATTCTCGCTTTAGTATTGTTGCTGCCTCTGCCGCCATGTTGTGGAGACGCTGTTTGTTTCGTTGTGAAAGTGAAACTACTTTGTTTGGCCTTCCAAAGAGGACGATATCCGCTTCGTTATGCCTAGAGCTGATCTGTGCTGGTCGCTGAGGGAATACTTCAACTTTGTGCTGTGGATCGCCGGATTGTCTTTCACCGTGGACGACCGGAGTCCAGCCCGGTGTCGTCATATGTGGTTGTCGCCATCCCGCTGGCCGCTCTTCGTCGATCCTCCGTCCCGCGCCGTTTCTCAACCTGCCATCCGCCGCCACTCAGTCTGCCATGTGACGCTGTTTTCGTTGTGAAAGCGAACTATTTGTTTGGCTTTCAAAGAGACAGCGATTAAAATCGTGTTGTAGTTGTATTTACAACACCGTTCCAGGTCCCTTCAACCCAAATATTCAGATGTGTGCAGGACATTTTATGGAGGACTGTTTCCTGATCCTGGTTGAGTAGACTACAATGCTGGCTGTTCTTACTCACAGACTGTAAGTAAATTTTTTCATATTTAAATAATTTTCTACTGATGATTCAAACGCGAGTTTTGAGCAGTGTGGAGTAGCACTTGTTGTTTGTCATTTCTCTGATCACAAATGTTTTATGTTTATGCGGCGCGATGCAAAGCAAACGCGTAAAAAGACAGTGTAAGTCATTATAATCCGTAATTATGTCTCCACTGGATGCTACAAATGCCTCGCTTATAATGGGTTTGGGTTTTAATGTTTTTGTCTCGTCGGCGGGACATAGAGGAGAAAAAATAATGTACATTATATGGAAAATAATGTTTTTTTTACCTTAAGCTGCATAAACACATTTCATTACACCACATACACAAAATAATGTTCTTTTTAGCAACATCATATGACCCCTTTAAGATATCTCTCATTATGTGATCTAATGAGACATTGAAAAATTAACAATAAAAAAAAATCAGTTGATCAGTTCTACGGAGTTCCACAACAGATTTGGACGAAAGAAAGAAAGAAGACTAAAAAGAAAGAAAGAAGAAAGAACGAAAAAGAAAGAAAGAAAGAAAGAAAAATTCATTAAATTTCAAACAAAGTACACATATAAATGTCTCACCAATTTCATAACCATAAAAAATATTATGCAGGCCATTTTTCAAGATCTGCAAGCCATCTGTCATAGTTACACTTGCAAAAACTGAAATATAAAATAGTCAGATTCTTTCAAATCACATTCGAGCATTGCTACATAACGCTTTTCACCTATATGAAATGTGCAGGGTTAGTGAGAGGCCTCAGGATTTCTAGTGATATGAAGTGATGGAGTGTTTCTTACCCCATGCAGAGGGAACAGCTTTGAAACACATTACTGTGTGAAACTGTCTGTGTGACTGACCTTCTCTCTCTCTCTCTCTCTCTTCCTCTTCTCTCTCTCTCTCTCTCTCTCCTGACCCCGAACTCCTCTCTCTTCGCTGGCAGGCCTAGCTTCAGAGATGCAGAGTTCAGCTCATATTCCATTTCACCCCGGTCCAGGTGCGGGCGGCTGGACTTGCCGCGAACCATACCCGCACACACACCCCCTGTATGGCAACAAAACTTTGCCCTTTTTCCGTAAAAAAAAAAAAATGGGGACATTATAGTCGGTGCTAAATGTCTGGCAAAATTAATGTTATAACCACCTGAGGAAATTAGGCATTTTGTGAAATACAGTGCAGCACTATATGAGCATAGATAGTACTAGGTAAACTGTCGAGGTTGCAGTTTTTATTTAAGAAACGAAAAAACAAAAAGGAATTGGTGTAAAAAAAAAAAAAAAACAATTGTAATTTAAAAATATTTTTTT
Source organism: Sinocyclocheilus anophthalmus (assembly GCA_018155175.1). Taxonomy (NCBI): domain Eukaryota; kingdom Metazoa; phylum Chordata; class Actinopteri; order Cypriniformes; family Cyprinidae; genus Sinocyclocheilus; species Sinocyclocheilus anophthalmus. The sequence continues at coordinate 27,480 of JADLZN010003041.1, forward strand.
ATTTAATATTACCTATACATTTAATTTAATATTACATTTAATATGCAAAATAATATTATAATAAAGATTTTACTTTTGAAAGTTTTTAGCATCTTAACTTATATATTATACAGTTAATACATGCTAATGTTATACAGCTAATATCATAATAGTTTTCAACCCGAAGTGTTGCTAAAGTGCTTTCCCTTAATGCATTTTTTAATTTCTAACTATGTTCTAAGCATCTTTCAATGAATTTCCTAATTAAAAATGTATTTTAAAATACCCTGCACATTGCATTCAGCGCTAGTGTTTTGCCATTATTTGCATAATTCCTGTAGTGAATCAAGTGCTACATCAACACAGACACAGACATGTGCAAATAAACAACATCCACAGAACAGTTCATCCAGTGAATTCTCCAGAGTGCTTTAGTTTAAATGCTCTGATTTGTGATTATTTTGTAGACTACATGATCTGTAACCTCACGGTTCATTTAAAATGGCCCACAAATGAGGCTGTTTCACTTTCAGAGCTGCTTTTGCCTGGCTTTGCTGCAGACCTCCGAGAACGATAAAAGTTGAGCTCTAAATCTATATAAATCTCGATTCCTATACACAGGAAGTACAGCAGTGAGACCGTTACTAATGATATCGGTTCAACTCTGGTTCCTCCACGCTCTTCCACCTCTTGAATGTCCCTGGGTTCCACCTTCATTTGTGAGGCATAAACATTTGCCTGAACCGAGCACAGGGAGCTCATTTCTCAGCGTTTCGGTGGACAGTTGTCCTGTGGGTTAATGGCTCACTGAAGACCAGAATAAGAGCAGATGAAAGAAAGCAAAGGGCCCTCGTTTTCTCTCATTAATCATGCTTGTTTTCTTTTGGCTGATCTTTTCACCCAGCTTTAAGGACCTGTCCGCTCGACTCGGGGCTCGTCCGAGGTGCAAAGGGCCGCCAGGGGCCTCTAGGAGCCTCTCGATCTCTCAGCTAGAATATCCTCCGGAGGTCTGAATCAGACTGTGCTTTAATGGCTTTTGTAATGGCAAATTATAAAGGTGCTACAAGGGGAAGATTAATCGGGGTGGTCTACGGGGTAGGAAAGCCTAGGATATGCGGTAACCCGAGAAAGTTAGCATAGCTCTGAAATATGAAGCGTGCTGCCCTCGTGACAACGTTAACGCAGACATACAAACCCTGCGATGTGATGTTTGGTGTGTTTTTGTTGCCCGGGGGCAACGTGACCGCCAAAAAATCATCATCATTTGTAATATTAACAAATTGTTTTGTCAGCTTTTTCAACGGCATCATCATTCCTGTGCTAATAGATTTGGTGTAACTCCGATCAGGGCTTTAAATTTCCTCTTGGGCCTAAAATGGGTGTTTGTGTGTGTGCTGTCAAAATTAAGCCAAATACAAATTAGAGACAAATTAATTACTAAAGATCCTCTTTTTTTCCAAGAAACATAAGCTCTTATTAAAAAAATAAATAAATAATTCCATGCCACTGAATGACATTATATGAATAATATTTATACTTATAGTTATATACAGTATACTTATATAAAAAAAAACTAAAACTAAAATAATGGTACACTTATTAAAAAAAAGTAACAAAAACATAACACAATTAATGACATAAATAAACACAAATAATCATGCTGACCCCATATGTAAATTAATAAAAAATAGGGTTTCTAACCATTTAAGTAATTGTTGAAAAAGTCTGAAGAATCTACCATAAAATAACTCCAGCTACTTCTATAGATCAAAAGTCAGAGATGCATCACAACAGTCTGTCTTAGACAGACTGACAAACTTATGATCAATGGCATGGAAAAACAAAAACAATATATTGACTTCTAAAGACACTTTTTGTATATTTAAACTTTACTCATCTGCCACAGTAATGCCATCTTCATTTAGGGGCTTTTCTTAGCAATTATTGATAATTCATTTTATTAAATTCATAACTAAATATCATTAACTTACACTACCGTTCAAAAGTTTAGGTTCAAAAACTTTTTAAAGGAATTGTATTCAGCAAAACACATTAAATAGATCAAAAGAAAAAGTAAAGACATTTATAATGTTTTTTTTAAAAGTTCAATTTCAAATAAATCTGTTCTATTTGATCTTTCCACAAAATATGAGCAGCACAACTGTTTTCAACATGATAATAGCTTAACGGTTTCTTGACTGCAAATCAGTCTATTATTATTATTAGAATGATTTCTGAAGGATCTTTTGACACTGAAGACTATAGAGTAATGATGCTGAAAATTCAGCTTTGCATCACAGGAATAAATTACATTTTATTTTAAATTGTAATAATATTTCTAAATATTACAATTTTTTTCCTGTATTCCATGCTTAAATAAATGCAGCCATGGTGAGCATTTGAGACTTCAAAAACATTTAAAAAATCTTATCGACCCCAAACTTTTTCAGTAGTGTATAAGCTATGACAAATTTGTTTTCTACATCAAGTTAAATATAGAGGAAGATTCATGTAGGGATGCACTGTATGATGGTAGATTGATAAAACAAGGGAGAAAAAAAATGAAGAAGTTACATTTGTTTGATCAAAATTAAATACTCTAAATGCTTCAGTAAAATGTCAGTCTACTGCACCAAGACAAAATTACACTTATGTTGTTTTTGTTTGGTACTGCTCCTTTAAGAAACCCTGAGCTGGAACCTGAGCACTTGACCCTCCTTAAAGAAGCACTATGTAACTTTTTCTGTGTTCCAAATTTGCAAAGTGTATATAATGAGCGAGTACATCATGAATTCATCTTCCAAACCGAGTTTTTGTCTTATTCCGAATTGAGGTTGTCACCGCTGCGGAGTAACACATACCTGCGTGAATCGCCATAGACATAAACTTAGAGAAGTAGCTCCGGTTGGAATGTTCTTCCGCGGGATGTGTGCAGTTCTGTTTATTAACCGCTAGAGCGCTTAAAGTTACACAGTGCTGCTTTAAGAATACAAAAAAACACACACACACACCAAAAAAATAAATAAAAATAAAACTTAAAAATAAACGAAATGGGAGGCCATTGGGAGCCCTCATATCTCATCTCTATTACCGGGTTTACTGGTGACCCCAGGGGTGCTCGTAAAAGTTTACGCCCAGGTTTCAGACCGAGTCGCCTCTGAAAGAATGAAAGAAATGGGTTAGTTTATGGTTCGCCTTCAGGGTTTTACTGCATGTTTTACTAAAGCTCTCGTTTTAACAGACCCTGGTTCTAATTAGCCGGGCAGTGGCACCGCGGCCGGCCCAAAACCTTCCTTTCTTCTCTGAGGGAGAAAGTGAGAGAGCGAGCACACGAGAGAGACTGTAATTGACTGTTGATCTGGGAGGACACACGCAGGTCAGGTTGGGAGGTGAAGGAGACCAGTATTCGCTGAGATATGCTGCCACTTCAGGAATGTAATGAACAGCTCAGTCATAAAACGCTGGGCGCCATGTGAGGGAGGAAGCAATTATATCTCCTATCTTTTTCAAACCATTGGGTGGGCGAGGGTAAATCCTGTTACCCGCCATCAGAATGTCTTCAGGGAAGAGCCCATCATCCCAGATGAAACGAAGAGCCGATGGCCTTCATCAAGTCTACGACTGTAAAAATACAAAAGGGAGAGGGGTTCTCACACGTCACAACACAAGAAATATGAAAAGTGTGTTAGAATAAGAGCATTACTCTTAAAATGTTACTTTTGCATTTCTTTTCTCACCATTATTTGACTAAGTAATGGTGAGAAACTGTTGTTCTCTAATAATGTTTGTGAAAAAATTTAAATAAAAGCTTAAAGGTTAACTTCAACCAAAGCTACAGTTCGGCCAATTTTTTCTTTGCCAGTAAGTAAATGTTCTATGTAGTAAATAAAATTAAAATGTAAAGTACAAGCATGACTGTCCCTTGTGAAAAAGAAGTGTACTTATTCTATTGAATTGGCCTGTATGTAGTAGTACACATATTTAAAATAAATAAATAATAATCTAATACATCCAGACTCTTCATGAGAGTACGCCTTAATGATTGTTTTATATAAATCTCAATAACCATTTACCTTAAAGTAAAGTTTAAATCATAGTTTGAATAATATTTTATCGTTTATTTACAGAAATACACTACTTTTGTTTTGCCTAACAATCTAAAGCCACATGTAAATTACTTGATTAATATATGTAGTGTTTTTGATATTATATTTAAATAAATATATATAATTAAATATATAATTTAAACTAAACTGTAGCCTCATCATTATTTATTTGAATACTTTTTGTTTACCTTGCTTTTCAGTACCTTTGACAGTACCGATACTTCAAACAACATGAATTACAAATAAAGATGTACTTAAGTGGTCAAAATATACCTAAAATATCAGCGTAATGGCATTTATATAAATTTAAACTATCCTACTTTCCCTTGCATTAACATCATAAAACGTCCAAAAACAATATATGTATATGTTATATATATATATATATAGATATATAATATATATATATACTTATAGATTTTATATTTTTTTTTTTTCACACCCTCAAGCATTGAATAATTTTTTCCCGGTCTACACAATGCACCTATCTGCTAACGCAATCTGGTTTAGAACAATCAATGATTGCATGAAATGTATAGTAATTATTTAAATTAATCAAAAGACTTTTCCATTTTCGGAACAGAATTATTATTTTGTCCATGCAACCTCGTTACCAGTGTTTTGTTGAGGTCTTCAGTTTAAGTCAGTGGGATTTTCCAGTCCTTTATCTGTCTTAGATACCTTCAGAAGTGTAGGATATCATACCGATATCAGACAATCTAAGTTTTGGTCAAAACCGAGTTGAGGCACGATGAGTCACAAAAATTCCATAAAGCAGATGCCCAAGAAACATGATGTCCCAATCAGACCCCATCCTCTCTGAAGCAAGCCTAAACCTAAGCCCCTGTCACAGAACAGTTTTCAACATTAACATAAAAGAACACATTGACAAGTCCAAGGGGATTGTAAAATTTTGGGGCAAGTTATCAAGAGTAATGGTCAAAAGAGATGACCGCATGTCTATCACACGATAGTAACTACAGTCACAAGCTCCTCGTATATTGACTTCCCCCACTTCACGACAAGAACAGACATACTAAAATTCCTTACAGACATTTTAATCTCTGGTCTCCTTACGTCCACAGAATGCCAAAGAAACTTCATTTCCATGCACCTAAATGACACTAAATGGACTCGAGCAACTAACCATTGCTGTATATCTAACCCCATATCATGTATCTAACCCTCATGTTTAACCATCATGTTTTAATCATTTATTGTTTATGTATTGTTAATAACTATTGAAGAGATTAAGGGGTCATATTCATGCTTGGTATTTGTGAGTTTGAATTTTCATGCTTGAAACGTTACTCCCAGTCAATTCTTGGTCAAATGTAACATATCCTCGTGATAGAAATCATGTCCAAAATCATACTCTCCCAGAGCGGGAAAAACGCAGGTCATGTGAATGATGAGATAACAGTTGATTTATGAATGGGAAGGAGAAACATTGCAACACCCCGAGCTACAATTGGTCGAAACACCATTTGGGTGTGTTAAACAGCCTGGTTTAAATACTCAGGACACCATCAAACTGCGCGCTTTTTGTTTTTTTTTGCCTTTTGCCTTTTTGCGGGTCCGACTTTTTGTGTCTAGCTTTTAGCCACGCGGCTTTTAGCTTTTTCACTCCTAGTCATGTTTCTTTAGCTTTTGAGCATGAGCCAGTGGGGTACGGCTTACACCAGCTCCATCCAAAACCATGAGGAACAACCCACACCTGTCATCCCACAAACTTTACATCTATTCCTATTTCTTTAGTTTGTTTTATTTTCAGTTGAGAGTTTCGTGTTCTGAGTTAAGCCTAACGCCGCATCTCCCAAAAGAGTGCGCTGTCTAATCTTCAACTGCAGACCACAGCTCCGCGTCGACAGCCAACCCCAAACCACTGGCTTCCCAAGACTGAACTTCCAGCCAATTAGCAACCTCGGGAAACCCCTTTCGGCAGCCAGACAAGGAAGGAAACCCCGCACATAGGAAAGCAAGTACCTCCAGATTCTAACCTGAACTGGTGCAGTTAATCTAAATTTAACCTCATTGAGGAACTCAATGCGAGGGTTAATTAAGTGATTGATGGTTGTTCAGGTCTAGGCAATTGCACATCATGCTGTAAACTTGGGATTTCACATTTTCATTCTCTTTAATTATTTCCTCTCTCTCTCTTTCTGAAAACTTGTGTGAATGCGTGTGTTCATGTGTTAGATTAGTTTATATGTCTTAGATTTATCCAATAATGCCTTATTTATATTGAAAAGAGAAGTATCTTGTGTTGTTTGCTTACAAGTTAATGTCTTAAACTGATGATCTTGTTACTGTGTTAATTAATAGTTTTTTCACTATATTTTGGATATAGATATCCATTGCAGAATTGATGTCATACGGCTCGTTCACTGCATCGCTGGCCGTCTCAGTGATCAGCCGTAAAACAGTGATTCTGTCCAATTTCCCTTACATATTATTGGTGGAGTTCCTTTTAAAATCTTAAATGATTCCCTTTGATCTAAATTATTGACCTGTTTCCCTTACAGAAGACTGTTGAGAAATGAACAAATATGCAAAATAATGAATGATTGCACACAGGTTTCATAGAGAGCTCAGTATTAAGTGAGGAATGCATTACTGAGGATGTCCTGTGGCACGTCTGCTATTCATATCTGTCATTGTGTTACCCAGATAGACAGAAGACGGCAATCTGCCAAAAAGGGAGATCCAGTGAGTACGAGAGGGACAGACATGAATTATGGAACATGACACATAACACGTTCATGTGTTCCAGCAGAGGGTAAAGAAGGTAAAGTGCCTTAAGCACTCTCACGGGCAGCCCAGCCGGGTCCTTCAAACACACCATCATGCAAACACCGTCTCAGGGGGCGGATATGTGCCAAACTGCCCCAGATCAGCAGCTCGGCCAGGCTCTCCTCTCACACTAGGCTAAACTTACGGGCCACAGCCAAGATACCAACACTCGCTTGCTTCAGGGGACAACTGGACACGTCTCCTGTCTTATGTTCTCATGTTGCTATTGTGCCAGTGATATTCTGAGTCAGCTGGGTGGGCCACAATCATTAACAGAAATGCACAAAAACCCTTTTTTTTCTTTCTGGAGAATTAATAAAACTGGGCTGGGTTTCCAGAAGCACTAAGCAGAATGTTAGTAGCGCTTAATCTTCACAGAAAGCTTCCCAAAAGCATCGTTATCTACTTTAAGAATCACAAAAAATAATGTTAGCTTTGGACCACATTTGAGACATTCTTAGATCTTCACAGTTTATACACTCTCAGAAAAAAAGGTACAGAAGTTGTCACTGGGGCAGTACCTTTTCAAAACATTGTTTCATTTCTGCACAATGTTTCTGAAGGAAAATTTTTATTTTTTCATATCAATACCACAGTCTACTTAGGCCATGTGATATGCCTGATTTTATAGGCAAGGCATTATATGTGAACTTGCAAATAATATTTAATAAATTGGTAACATTTACAATAAGGTCTCATTAGTTAATGCATTAACTAACAATGAGAAATATAGTCTTTACAGGATTTATTAATGTTTGTTAACGTTACTTAATAAAAGTACAACTATTCATTGTTAGTTCATGTTATCTCAAATCCATTAAAAATATTAACAGATACACCTTTTGATTGTATTTCATGTTAACTAATGTTGGAACATATTATGAACAAATGAAATATATTGTTAAGTGTTACCATAATTTTGAAATAATGAATAAAAATGCTTGTGGATAAAATATAATTAAATAAATATATACATTTTTATGTTTTAAAATATTATTAACAAAGTATAATAGAAGTGTGTTCGAAGTGTTTACCACTTTCTCTTCCTCCTAATCTTCCTCTTCCTCCAATGGCAGGTTCAAATCTGCTCCAGTAGTCTAGTATGTAGTATGACAGTCACAAGTACACAGTGCTTAGACCTCAAACCAGATATGTCTCAAAGACAAGATCAGTAGTTCAATGATGGCATCATTAAAATGCAACTTTATGTGCATCTGTTAAGTTTCCAGTCAACTGCAGGCTTAATGAGAATGATAGAGCCTCTTATAATGATTCACTGTGTATATTCCCTTCACATACATTTATCTAAGGCCACTTACATTAATCTCCAAAAGATGACATGCAATTTCCATGTTTGGCAGCATTTTCCTGTTGGGGAGACAAAAACCTGGACATATTAGTGAAAGTTTAAGTTGGGCCGAGCAGCCCAAGTCGTCTTCATCAGTAAGCTGAGTGTGAGCGAGTTCATTCTCACAGGGGTTTGTATTAATGATGATGCTTCTTGTCCTTATCACTGCAGGTCAGCTCTGCTCTCCAGGTAAATGGTTGTGTAGAGGTAATGTTTCGGTCGGAGCTTAATCAGAGATTGGCTCTGGTTTGACACTTTTTGGAAAGTATGTTTGCATAATATTTCTTTTTGCAGATGAACTGACAGTTTCTGCATCACAGAGCAGATACCACTGCTTAAAGCTCCATTGCTCAAAGTTTGCTCTTTAGTTTTGGGAAATGGCTTTGTGTTTTTTTGCCCATACAATGAAACTCAGCGGTGTCCAATGTTGTTTGGTTCCTAAAATATCTTCCTTTGGGTTCAACAAGAGAAAGAAAGTCAGACAGGTTTTGGAACAACATTTTGGGGGTGTAAATAATGACGCCTTTTCATTTGGGTGACTATCCATTAATTTATGCTCAACTATTTTTTTTTTTTTTTTAGAAATTTCTCCTAAAATTCTTTAGGAAAAAATAAGAAATGAGACAACAGTTGGCATATAGTAAGATTACAAAGATAGAAAATTAATGTGGATTGCAGCTCAGATCATTTGGTCTTGGAAGAATTCAGTGTTGTTATGGTGACTTGCAACTACACTAGAAAAATTATTTTTTCTAGTTATAGTTTTTTATATAAATTATAGTTTTTTTATATATACTTATTTGAAAAGATAGAATATATTAATATAAAATAACAACATAAATGTAAAATGCTGCCTGGCAACTACAACTGAAATAAGCTACCAAAACTTAAACTGAAATAAAAAATAATACAAATAATAAATTAATAATAATAATAATAAATAAATAAATAATATATAATACGTTGACAATCACAACCCAAATTCACTAAAATTTAAAAATTTATTTGAAAATAAAAGGTAATTAAAATATTAATAATTACTATAATAGTATATGAACAATACTAAAATAACACTGGAGAATTGGATGCAAAATAATCAAGTTCATATTGAGATGCCTGACTTTTGTTTGCAGTCTTGGCAAATCTCTGCAATTTGATATTACTTTTCCTTTTCTCAGGAGTAATTGATGTCTAACAGAAACAACTGACATATTAAATAGACCACATTTGTTGTTTTTTTCCATGTAGCAAGAAAGACTGAAATACTACTACATAGAGAAATATGTATGTGTGTTCATGCTCTAGCTGGTCCTCATAAAACAGCGGGGCCTTCCTGTTTGTTATAGCCAATTGTGTTTGCACAAGACCTTCAGTGGACCACAGACCTGGGAGATAGATGTGAAACCAGGAAGACTTCATCCATCAAAACATTTACAGGACCGAAGGAATAATCTCTCCCTACGTGCAGGTGTACTACATTAAGAACATCTCTGAACCAGGGCGGACCCTACCACACAACATTTACCACCAGGGAGACGGAGACAGCTATAGGACGTATGGACAGGGAGGACAGGACAGCTACGGTTATCAGACTGACTACCCTCCCCAGGAGGAAGACGCTGCCAGCGACGCCACTGAGGGACACGATGAAGAGGATCAAATGTATGAAGGGGAGTACCAGGGCATACCCCATCCAGATGAGGTCAAGGCTGCCCGGAGGGCTGCTAGAGCGAAAGCGAGGACCGTGGCGGATGGCGTGTCAGATCAGGAGGAGCTTGCTGAACAATACGAGGACATCATGGAGGACTGTGGACATGGGAAGTTCCAGTGGACCCTGTTTGTGGTCTTGGGTCTAGCACTAATGGCGGACAGCGTGGAGTGCTTTGTAGTGGCCTTGGTGCTACCCAGTGCAGAGAAAGACATGTGTTTGTCCCACGCTGAGAAGGGAATGCTGGGTAAGTCACCGTTTTAGTGTTCAGAATAGCACCATAGTATTTCTACAGTAAACACCTGAATGATCCACTAAATTAGCCAAAATGGGAAGTATACCTCACTTGGGCTATAGGTACTGGTTTCCCATGATGCATTGCACTCAACCTTACATTTCCAGTGCAAACCTTTATGGAAATGAACCATGGTTTTAATTCAAATAAAACCAAAAAAGACATGGTTAATATAGTTTAAAAAATAGCAACCACAAATTAACCATGGTTTTGCTACACTAACCATAGTTTAACCATGGTGTTTTGT
>JADLZN010003042.1:0-197005 GCA_018155175.1 Sinocyclocheilus anophthalmus
TTTATTTTTGGGTGAGCTGTCCCTTTAAGTCTCAGAACTGACTGTGTGTCAGAGTGGCCTCACACGTTTGATTGAAAATCTCTGTTCTAATCACATGAGCTGCTCGGCGGTGCCATTCATGCTTCCCATTGATTGAATCCATCTTTTAGTTAGCAATTATGCTGATTAAAACCTAGGTAGGTGGGGCTGCTCGCTACATTTATTTTCTCACGATTTTAGAAACAGAGGTTGAAGTGAGATAAATCCAGTTTTCCATGAAGCATCTGCAGCTGCTGGCCCTGGTAACAGACCTAACAACGTCTGTGCCTAGTAAAAGCTCGCCTCCTATTCCAGATGCATCTCCATCACTGGAGGTCATTCAGACCCTCACCCTGAAAGATAACCACACAAACAGGAGCTATAATGATCAACCTCACCAAAAAGTACTCTAAGCTATCTTTAGCAATGTATGAAAGGTGTTATGGGTCTGTGATGAGTTGATATTGCTTGTCCTGATTGCATGTTTTTTTATGCATGAAAACATTCTGCTCAGGATTAAACCTAGTGTTTAGGTTGCATGAGTTCCTACAGACTCCTCAGTAGGTCAGAAACCACACAGGAAGCGTGGTTAAAATAATGGTGCAGTGACCGTGCATCACACACTCTAGACCCTTTCCTGTTCCCCTTTCCTTTGGATAAATATTGTTTGGTAACATCCTGCATGTAGCTACATGTCAATAGTGTACAGTCGAAGACCTCATGCCAAATGCTGTATCATGAAAAAGAAAAAGCTCTCATTTCTTGAGCTGTTACAAGAAATAAACCATGCAGAGTGTCAAATTTAGACACATTTGTGCCACATTTGAAAATGCACGAATGCCGTTGCATTAGGAAGCAAAGTACAACATATCAAACCAAGTAGCAAGTATTTTACAAGCAAAAATAAATGCACGGAAAGATATAAGATATGAATCGATTTTAAATATTAAAACAATACTTATGCTGTTCAGAAAGTTGCATTTGGGTACTTTTTTGGTTATGAAGCATTACCAACCCATTCTGAAAAGCATAAATGAATAATAAATGAGTTAATGGAGATTAAAATTGAAAATGAAAATAATTAATTAATTAACAGAAGGGAGCACAACGGCAGCCACGTTTTAGAGTTGTTTCAAACCAAAGTGCTTAAATAACTACTTCAGTGGCCCCTTTAAAAAGATTCTAAAAAGACACTCTGCCGCAAAACCTTTCAGTCCAGATCAAACTTCACAAGTCTGTAAATGGCACAAGTATTTTATCTGTGGCTTTATAAAATGAATATAAATTATTATGAGCTTTTTAGAACCTAAAAATAACCCGTTGCAAAAAAACAAAGGATTTAAAGGTTAAAACTTTAACGCCCTTTGGTTGTGTAACTGGTTATTTTTGGTCTTATTATAACGTAAATTTGTTTGCTTTTTCATTCTAATGAAGGAGATCAAAGAAACAAAGGTGTATTACAGAAGCCCACTAAGTACATTTGTTTAATGCTGCACTGCTGAACTACCAACCTTGCCTCTTTTTTTATGAATTTGACTAATAGGCTATACATTAAGTATTAAAATAATTATTAAAATAAATAAAACTATAAAAAAAATTGAATCATGAAGCATGGGAAATGTCTTCAAAAAGTCTAATCATTTTAAAGCACGTCTTTTAGTTTGCATTATGAAAGTGCTTATTAGTGAGGCAGAATCATGTGTAAATATGTATGTATAATATTTTGTGCAGAAATACACTAAGCTCTACAACCTGTAACTGTCCAAATCTCTCATTATATAGGGTATAACGTTTCTCAATCCATCCAATTAATGTGATGAAATACACCTGTGGTTACTCATGTGTGAACTTGAGGAGAACTGAAAATGAGCTTGGTAAAATCATTGTAAAAATGGCTCAAAAAGGGAAGTTAGATCTAGTAGCATTTGTTTGCAGATGCCACATGGTTTGAGATCTCATGCAACGACATTCATACATTTCAAGTATGATTATATGTTCTCATGATAATGTGTTCTCATATTTTTGCTGCTGTGTGTTGCTCCATTGGCACTTGTTCTCTAATGATCTGAATGAAAAATAAGAGCTGAGAATGGTAAACAAAAGAGAAGTCAGAGGAAACGTCCTCCCACGTCCCATCTATTGTTCTCCGTTGTCTGCCTGTTCAGTGTCATGCATCTGTTTGCTGTTTTTTCCAGACCTAGTGTTAAAAAACCCTGGAAAAATGGACTCCTAACTTAGATCTCTGACTGTAGCTGGTGCTGAACAAATATGATTACAGTTCATTTGGCAGCATGCACTCTATGCTAGGCTGAATTAGCTTTCTGTTCAATGTAATTCCATATATCACCATTTAACAGACAGCCAGACTACTCTGTGCTTCACATCTGGTCCCTTGTTTAAAGGAAAATCCTGCATTATTTATTTGCACAGCTTTTATGAAGGTCACTCTGGAGCACATGCTGTGCTGAATGGGTAATTTAATATTTTGATTGCAAATAAAATATTATTTGATTTTGACATTAGTGGATCATTTCGTGATTTGAGTAGGGGGGCGATATGACCCCATCTTATTTCACGCGTATGAGAAAATTTTATTTCATGAAGTACATTTCTGTCATGACAATTCTCGGAGGGATTGGCATGGTAATGTTTATGACAATGTTAATATATTTGGTCTTTGGCGAATAGATCTGCTACGCTGCTGCTGCTGTTGCGGCAGAGCAAGTACCGAGACTTGTTGCTGCCAATACATCCACAACATGCTGCGTGCATGTAGATATTGCCTGCTTCAAATAGACCAGACATGAAATTACCCCCAGATAGCATACATGATCCCTCGAGCAGATCTTACAGTGTGGAGCTGGGGAGTGCGTGTTTCTGAAGCAAGCTGCCAACTGCGACGCGCACAGTCAGAGAGTTTAATGTTGAAGCAAGAGCTCATTGGCTAGCCCGTACCGGAGAGCAACCAATCAGCTGTCCTTGTGATAATATGTTTAGTCAAGATTTGAGTTAGGCCTATCGTACTGCCGCCATATATTTCATGCCAAACTCTGTAAATAAACCCGCGATATAGCTATTTTTATTTTGTAGTAAGAAAGGAGAATTACAAAGACATTTTTTTCCTTGAACTACATCACAATACATGCACGTAATTGGGGAAAAAAATATTTAATGCTGTCACTTTCCGTTTTCTGTGATTTTCCTAGGCAAATTCAGTCATTTCAATAGGAATCCACGTGATCCCTTACGCAGATTTCGCAACAGGTTCAAGTTAGTCATGTAAATTTGCAACATTGACCGACTGATTTAAAAGTGATTTCTGTGTAACGTGTACTTCATCTATCGCTACACTATTAACAGTAGACAATGGCCTTTTTTTGTTCGCATGGCCACACAAGACTAGTAACTTCGCATATGTTTTTGATTCTAACAGATCGGGACTCGAGTTCAGACATTTTGTGTCACATGATGCCATTCTACAGCTACGATGTTCCCCATACATGTGGTCCTGACCCAAAAATCTGCTGCCAGTTTGACTTTAAAAGGCTGCCGGGAGGAAGAATCAGCTGTCCGTGGAGAATTCCTCCTCAGGCTATCACAGATAACAACATACAGGAGAGGTACAGCTATACACACCAGTAACAGTCACAGACATTAGGACATAACTACCTTATTTGATTGTTTTGAACTATGTCTTGAAATAGTCTGTTCCAATAAATAACCATTTTTAATCCCTTTTTTTGTGTCATTGTTTGTGGATTTGTGTTCCCTCAATTCTGATTAGATTTAGATTTCCCTCCACTTAGTTTATTCTCTCCATATGTAGAGTTCAGACGCTGCTGGACCAGTACAGGAAGAAATCCAAACTTTTTCGGACCAATGTGTTGCTGGCTCCACTTGGAGATGATTTCCGTTACACTGAAGCTGTCGAATGGGACCAACAGTTTGAAAACTACCAGAAACTCTTCGACTACATGAATTCTCACCCTGAGCTTCATGTCCAGGTCTAGTATCCTTAGACAGACTTCAGTGTTTCGTTCAATTGACCACACTTTGACCTCCTTCTTGGTATTTTTTCAGCCATATTGTAGATGTTTTTCCTAATATCCTTTTGTTTCCTTTCCGGCCCAATTGGACTTTTCAGATTATTTCGAGGCTTGCGTAAAAAGCCACTGGCATGTCCGGTTGGCATGACTGTTGGGCATTGCTTTGCCTGTGCTAATTGGAGACTTTTTCACTTACGGATCTGACGACCACTACTGGAAGGGATACTTCCCCTCACGCTTTCTATACTCCTGGACATCAGTGCTGGAATTCCACCTCCCTTAACCTTCACACTTTAACCACATGGAAATGATCAGCAAAGTTTATAGGTCAAAACCGCTCTTAAAACGCTCTCTAGCCCAAAAGGTCTTCTTGCACCACAGAGAAAAGGTAACTGCAAATCTGCAACTACTGCACTGAATTTATCTGCATAAATTCCCTGCATAGAGTTTTGGGCCTGAGGTCTCATTCCCAAATTGAAACACTAAAAAAAAGACTTTTCCTTGTCTGACTGACTGCCTTGAAACCCTGATTCAATTAACCTAAATCGTTATGAGCCCTAATTCATTGCTAATTTGTGCCTAATATTGCAATTCAAGAGTGTATAAAGATGACAGGTTTCGGGAAATGTACGGGGTCAAAGTCGATCACTTGGTTTTTGTAGGTTAAGTGGTTTGGGTGATGCAAGTGGAGACAAGATTTGTCTGGTTTTTGTCCAGAAAAAGACTGGTGAATTGAATGTTTTATTAGATGCGCAAAGATTGCTTTTATCACGTTTATAATGGCACTAGTCATACCAGATTACCTAACACCCTGCAATAAAAGCCACAAAATGCTTTTTCGAATTGTCGGACGTAATGCACACTCACCGTCCACAGGTCCTTAAGTACTAAATTTTGACTAACGAGCAATTACGCATGGGAAATCAGCCTTACTTTGCGGGATTTAATTAGACCATCTACTTTTTTTTGGAACGTTGCAATGTATGACCAGCTCTTGCAAATCAATTAGGCGACGAACTTTTAAGACTAGTTTTATCAACCGGGCCCCCTGAACTGTGTGGTCCTGTGTAGATCACGGTCTATAGGAAATGGAGCTCTGTGATAACAGACGTTACCATACTTTTCTTGCAGTGCTGTATGCTGCTAACTAACACACAAAGCCGAAGGTCACATGGCTGTGTTTTCACGATAAGACTGAAGCCCTGTGACAAGGTCACAGCAAATTAAAGCAGCCAGTTTTGAGCCAGCGACTCAGTGGCTTTAGTATTTATTTGACCATGGCCACTGACTGTGCCACCTCCTTTCTAACATGATATTGGCCCTAGAAAGATGAAAATGGATCTTATTAAGAAAATGCCCTTTATAAAGTAATTACCGCTAATATGTGGAATTTGAAAGAAATAACTCTTTTTTTTTTACAGCAGGAAACTGTTGAAATGTCTTTGCAGTTCTCATTAATTGACGTTACAGTGGTACATATTGATTTTTCACATTGATTTTTCTACATGCTCCTCTACAGGCATTTTTTATGTGTTCTATACATCCTGTATGTGTGTGTGTGTGTGTGTGTAAATGTGTTTGTGTTTGTGTATGTCAGTCAGTGACTGCCCTGCATTTCATTGTTTAGTGTGATGCATGATAAGAATATTAATTTCCCTCATTTAGTTCCTGTATTGTACGTCTATACCCTGTCCTCTCAAAGACGGCTGTACTGATCACACAAGTGAATAGATTGGGTACACCTTCAGCTCGCGGATGTGGAGAACTCTAGTTAACACAGTATTTGCATTTTGATGGGTGTCTAAATGTAGGCTGGAGACAGTTTTCATCAGTATGCAGTTGTTAAACTATTCCCCGTTCTACACGATGGCTTCTTTCACACAGCAAATAGGACTTTGTTCAGCTCTGCTCAGTTTCTCACACACACATACACACAAACACACACACACACACACGTAAAGACACATAACTGTAAGAATTCTCCAAGGTCATTTCATGGGTTAATTTATTATTACTGTCAATGTTTTCTGTTCTTTCTTGTAGCGGAGCAGAAAGCAGATGTTTTAATGTAAGTGTCTGTCTGTAGCACTGACTCTGCATTTTTAGACTACTGTCTGTGAGCCATATGCAGAAATGTTGAAATGTTTGATCTGCAGAAACTACTTATTCTTGCTTTATCAATTCACTTCAAAGATCTATTTAGTAAAAAACAACAACATTTAAACTATGGATTACCACTGTTTTGTTTAATTGAAATATGTTTACGTCCTTCTGAGGCCCGGGCCCCTGTTTGAGAACTACTGCCTTAAAGGAAAAATATCATTTCTTTTTTTTCAACATGTGAAATATGACTCATGTCCAACAGGTTTTGTGAGGTTTGCCCAGCTATAGATTTTCATCTCCTGTGGAAAATTTGAGAAGATCATTATTCGGAGAGATGACACCTGTATTGTTACTATAAGGTGGAGAGATTCTGGTATTATTGTTGTTCTCACTCAGACACACCCAACACAACAGGGACTTTACAAGACTGTTGTCTTTCTTTTCCTGGAATTTGAACATTAGCCGGATTCAGGAGGTATTTTGATGCCAGACGGATTCTTGTAACACTGTTCATTTATTCAGTGTGGATTTGTGGGAATTTTTGATCTTGCGAGGGAAGGAGTTTCATATATCACTTTATGTTTGTCCGCAGGGCAGCTGAGGTCCTCTACTCTCTGACCTCGGCCAACATTCAGAAGTACGGCCAGCCCAGTGATTACCCTGCAGTGGATAATTACAAGTTACTGACAGAAGCCAGACGCAATCTAGGTCTCTTCCAGCATCATGATGCCATCGCGGGCACGGGCAAAGACTGGGTGGTTGTGGACTATGGAACAAGGTAGCGCATCTTTCCTGAAATATCGGTTGAAAGTGAGATGTATAGAAGACTTATGCTACTTTTTCACTACCTTCAACATTTGTATACGTTTGTTGCATTTCGCCCCAAAGTGGCAGTCGCATAGATCCTTCAAATTGCTCGTAAAGCAGTCGTTACCATCCGCTTGAAAACCAAATGACCAAATAATGAATGTATGAATATATCCACACAAAACAAAAGACCGCCAATATATTTAAAATAAAAACATTAATAATACATTTTCTAGGGCTAATCAACCTAAATGATTATTTGAAAATTATTTTACAAAACTATCAGACAAAGAATTTTCCTAACAACCCATTTTACAGAAATAGGAACGTTTAAGGAATAAACGTTTACTGAAAAAATATTGGTAATTCTCATATCTGGTTGTGCATTTGCATACAGTCTAGATGCAAAAGTTTAAATATTTCCACGAAAAGATGCATTTACTGTATTTGATCAAAGATACAGTAAAAACAGAAATATTGTGAAAAATTACAATTTGAAATTTAAGATGATTCTTGTAAAATCTATATTAAGTACAATATCTTTTTCAGTGTCATATGAGCCTCCTGCAGAAACATTCTAAAATAATTCAGAGTTGTCAAAAACATTTCTTTATTTTTCAATGTTGACAAGCGTTGTGCCCTATACTTTTGTCTTTTTCAGGATTCTTGGACAATGCGTTCAAAGAACGCTTGCATTTGATAGAAATATTAGTGGAAAAAAACAAGTTTTTAACCCCACTTTTGAATTATGTAATGTCATCCCACTAAAATAAAGATTAACTTTCATCATTCTGTTTCATTCAAACATAATATATAAAATGTATTACATTAAAAATCATAAAAATGGCTTACTGACCCCAAACTTTAGAATGCTAGTATAGAACCTTTGGGTTGCAAGTTCAGATTAACCACTAACCACTATAATATTAGTTTACATAAATGTACCTTACTCTCAAAAAAATCCAACCCTTTGATTTTTTGATAAAGAAAAAACTAAAATTTGATTCTTATTATTTGATCTTATCAGGTAAAACAAACCAAATATGAACCACTATGGTTCAGTGATATAACATGCATCCCAAGTGAATTTCATTATTGAAACGGTTTGGTTTACCCATGAATGTTGGCGTGCATATTTGTACTGTAGAAACATCATGATCTTTGTTATTTTTAAGGTTGTTTCACTCTATTCTGAATGTGAAGCGAGTGATTGTGAGCTCAGCTCACTGGTTGGTGCTCAAGGACAAACCAGCATACTACCATGATCCTTCAAATCCCTTTCTTCAAATGGTGAGTGTTCATATTGTACATCCATAACATGGCATCACTCCGAAATTTGGTAATTGCCTTGTGCATGTCACACTTTTGCTGGTTCTGTATTACAGGATGACGTTCAGCCATCCCAAGATGCCTTACCTCGCAAAACTATTCTTGAAGTTGGTGAAAAACCAAGGTAAATCAATAATTCCTTCAATTTCTAAATGAAATATTCTTTAAAATACATTTCTCTGTAGAAGAAACAAATTAGAGTTTTACTTTCGGAGCTATGCTGTTGTGCATTATAGCAGAATAATGTTGAGTTGAAAATGACCTCATGGTACATGTGTTGAAGTGGATGAAGTAGAGGCAGCAGAATCTGTGGCAAAAAAAGTTTCATAAAAATGCTTAATTTATTTGCTGTTCCCAGGTTGTTGGTGGTTTACAACCCCACAGAGCAAGCCAGGACATCCATGGTTACAGTATATGTGGCTACTCCTAAAGTGCGTGTGCTTAATGCTCTTGGTCATGTGGTCCGTGCTCAAGTCAGTGCAGTGTGGAATGATGCCAGTCATGCTGCTACCGACGTCTTTCAGGTGAGATCTGCTACATCGATGCATCATATCACAGCATTAGGGGTATGTTGTGTATGGAAAAGATCAATCTGAAGAGTGTGGATTCTTCAAACTAGTCCATGCTTAGTTTGAAGTCATCTAAATGCTCTTCTAGCCAGTTCATGGTGTCTTTAATCGTGTTTGTTTTTTCCTCAACAGTTGTCGTTTGTGGCTCAAGCTGCTCCTCTGGGTCTGAGCGTGTATCAGCTAATGGAAGGAATGGAGCCAAGGACAGAAGCTGCTAAGTACATGTTTCTACAAGATGGCGGGCAGATTTCAGTCAGTAAACTGGAGCATTTCCCACAGTTCTACCAGCAAGATGCGGCTCCTGTGCACATTGAAAACCCTCACCTGAAACTCTCAATCTCTACAGCTACAGGTCTTTTAGAGGTTAGATGATAGACTGCTGCTCTCTGGGTTTGCTGTAAGGTCATACATTTAGGAATGACTCCAGAGAACATCTCTTGTTTACAGAAAATGAGGTTGAAGGAGGATGACTCGGAGTTTCTGGTCAAGGTGGAGTTTGTTTGGTACGGCACCACCAGCAATAAAGACAAGAGCGGCGCCTACCTGTTCCTGCCTGACAAAGAAGCAACAGTAAAAACTATTTTGATCATTTGTAATTTTTTTTTTTAGATTAATCAAATATTCCATATCTTGCCCAGTAGTATTCTTATTCTTTCTTTCTGAGTGAATATTTTCCTACATTTTATTTATAAACATAGTAGTAGAGAGAAACAGAAAATCAATAGAAAGTAGGGGTGCTCCGATTGATCGGCTACCGATCGCTATCGGCCAATAATCGCTTTGGGAAGTTTGATTGGCAGTGTCTTTAAAGGCCTCATAAACCGATCTCAAGCTGACACGCGCCTGCCTTGAGAGGTTTGGCATGATAAATAATTCTAAATGATAAAAAGAAGGCTTCAAAAAGATCGGTATCGGTGATCGTATCGGCAGAAACTGCTTTCTGTGATCGGCGATCGGTAATCGGGCTCAAAAATCATGATCGGAGCACCTTAATAGTAAGTGGAGTTGGTTGAAATCATATTAAGCCCGCATTAAAGGTGCAAATCATGTGATGGTCTTCGAAACATTTTTTGTTATGCATGGTTGAAATTCCCTCTTCACTCCCGATAGCAATCATTAAGTTAAGTGGTCTAAATGTATTTATATATTCTTTGGAAAAGGCGTAGACCCATACGTTCGTCCAAGCATTTTGATTGGCTTTCATACCTGCCTGTCAACATATGTATTTGCCGGTTAATAACACATGATATATAGTTGTAATGTTGTCTCTGGTCATCTGGTCTGTGTGTGCGCGTTCATGCGTTCAGGGGGCGTGGCTTTGGACGGCGATTGCAGGGAGGGTGGGACAATCGCTTTCAGTGCTATCAAGCTAAAGTTAGCATTTTCCAAAATCTCCTACTGAACCTTTAGGGTTTCCCATGAGCACCACAACTTGAGCGTTTCCCCTACGATGCTGGTGCCAATGTGAATAGTGGTGCAGGAAATTCTCACTTTTATCATCATTCACTTTGCAAAATAAATAATAACATGATTTTCATTTTGAGTGCTTCCGCAATCGCCTATTGTCTTTAATAACAATAATAGTAATAATAATTGTTAGTAGTAGAATTAATATTATTATTGTTGTACAAGTATTATTATTAAAATTATTATATTTTATTTGCATTGTACCTTTCTTACAGTTTCTTTAATAACAACAATAACAACAGTTATAACAGTATTATCATTATTTGTATTTGCATTTGCATTGCAACTTTCTTACATAAATATAATTTGCTACTGCTGAATAGAGGTGCAGGAAATACTGGGTAACATTGTCATTCACATTGCAAAGTAAATAATTACATTTTCATTTCATTTAATAACAACAACAGCAACAAAAACTGTATATCGCCCACTCCTCTAAAAACTATTTGCAGCTGGCTTGTGGTTAATTTGAGGCAAACAAATGATTACCATGAAAGTTTGCTGGAACATATTTTTTTTTATAAAGTTTCACCCAAATTGATGTTATTCAGCTGATTGGAGTTCTAAATATAACGGTCACTGCTCACAGCTTTATCTGCTATCCACCCCAAAAACACTGGGAAACCTCACAAGAGCTAAACTCTCTCTTTCATCTGGACATTAGGCAGTTTTGTCATGCAGTGTCTTCGGTAGCTCTGCTCCGAGGGGATTTTATGAGTTTGATTTGATTCACATTGATTTCCTTTCTGTCTCGCACAGATTTATTCTCCCTCTCAGCCGCCGGTGGTACGAGTCACTAAAGGACCGCTGTTTTCTGAAGTCACCACTACCTTCACACAAATCACACACACTCTTCGGCTCTACAACATCCACGGTAAGAGAGGAAAGCAAACACTCAACACCTGCACTTCTCAGTTACGCTTGCAGTCACCACTATTTACAGTATGTAAATCAAATATTTACACTAGGGCTTTGCAAAATGACATTTTCAAGTTCGACTAGTTGTCTTAGGGAAGTCCTGTATAATTAGGCAGCTCCTGAGTTTTTGTTAATGCCAAAAGTCGATGGTGGGAGGGTAACAGTGTAACCTCAGGAAACCTCTGGTTGATTGACCCCCAGAAATTCCTTTTCTTTTCCAAGTAATCTTTGTTAAGAGAGCTTTTTATTCACATTACTATAACGGCTTGTTTAGAACAAGAGTGCTTTATTGGATGCTGTACAAAGCATTTTTATTTTCTAGCTCGTTGTTTTTGTTTTATAAATCTTTGTATTTTAAAAGTAAGCCTTTTTAATGTTCCTCAAGCTATAACAAACTGTGCAATCTTCAATGCCTCAAAAGGCAGTGCATTACACTACTAAGTTACAAATATTTAATCAACATCAGAAAGGAAGTTTGATATCAAAAGACAATCCAAAAAAAAATGTAATGGTGTGCTAAAATGGGATCATTTTGTGAAAGAATGAAATGCATTCAGAATGGCTTTCTTATCAAGAGCACCGGGGGTTGGACGGTCTGTTTGTGACCCCTTATGGGTGGGTGAGATAACATACATAGAGTGTTTTTGAAAGAGCAGGGCAGTCACATGAGCCTTAGGGACCTTTCCCCCAGTGATGTTTGTTTTTGTCCAAAAAAAGAAAAGAATGAGGCGAAACCTCTTGTGGGTTATTCCCTTGAGTTCAAACTGGAATTTAGTATGCAAAGCGTAAGGAGAGGGGCGTTCAACTCACACACAAAATAGTTGTCTCTGACATTATGTACACAAAAGGGGAAATTCTGAAGCTTGTACTGGTCGCTCTTTTCCATGCAATTACAACACATGGCAACTGAAGCTTTCAAGCTTCAAAAAGACATAAAAAAGATCAGAAAAGTAAAAAAAAAATGCTGTGTATTCAACTTGTTCACTAAATTTCAAGTGTTCATACAATAACCTTTAATTTAATCCATTATTCACTGATAATCTTCCCCTCCTGTGGACTATTAACTGTTGCAACCAGATCATTAGGTTAAACCTGCGGACCTGATCAGTTTGATATGTGAAGAAATCATTCAGACTGATTTTGTGAACAGTCAGCTGATTTGTATAATAGATCCAAAACAAGAGAATGATTCATTCATTAAGTTGTGTGGAATACTTTCATGATTTTGTAAAGCTGCTTTTTGTCATTTTGTTTGAACTTAGACTAAGTCTTCATTCACTTTGTCAGTTTTGGGGTTTGTAAGATTTTTTTAATGTTCTTGAAAGTTTTGAAAGTCCTTTATGCTCACAAAGACTATACCATTTCACTATGAGCTAATGAGGACACACTCATGTAGAAATATTTCCGAGCTATCGTACTCCATAAAGCATAACCTTGTTTTTGTGGTTGTGCTGCTTATATGGAGCATGTTCTTCCACCTTTAAGGGGTTTTATTTTAATTAAAGGAAACGGAACATATTTGTTTCTTGCACTGTTTTATTCCCAAAGGCTCAATTAGTCCAATTCAAATTGTACATTTAGCATGAAGGAGGGTTTACTTATTTTCACCATACTCTGAAAATCTAATTGCTCAAATTCAACTTTAGCCAGGAACAGGCAAACAAGTTATTAAAGTTAAAAAGTCGTTTGCTGTTGGCAAATGTACAGTTTGTGGTATTTTGGTGATTTGTATGTGATTATGCTCCAAACAGTAAATTAGATGTTGTTTTGTGCATTTTCAGCCTAATGATACTTATTGTTCTATAAAGAAGTGGTCTTTAGTGGTCCTCGCTAAATTACTGTAGGTATTCAGTATACAATCAATCACGGGTTTAAAACAACATGAGAATGATACTTTTTGTGAACTGTGAACCTTTAAATACTCAGATACAGTTGATGCTATGTGAGTGTTGATACAGAAATTGTAGTATGGAAGTGGAGGAAACAGATATCCAATCCTCTTCTGTTGCCTGTGATGATTCGTCCGTTTTGACCCCTCTCTTTCTCTCTTTCTCATAGGTGTAGAGGGTCAGTCTGTTGAGCTCTGTAACACCGTAGATATAAGAGGCGAAATCAACCATGAAATTGCAATTAGGATAACCTCAGATCTGAACAGCAAAGATCGATTCTTTACTGACCTCAATGGCTACCAGGTAGGACATCAGTATATTCTTTTTATTCTCTCTCCCTGACACCCACATACACAATAAAGTTTACACTGTTTATATGCAAGTGTACGTTATAAAGGCAAGGCAGTATCGGTCGGGGCTCGTCAGGGGAGTCTGCGGTTCTCTTTCTAACATTCGCTCGCTATTTCACTATAGGAACGCCCCAGGTGTGACCGATTGCGGAAGCACCAATGACACCACGTCTGCCAATCACGGCAGACCAATCGCTGCAGCGATCAGGGAAAGAAACGTTGTCCCTTATTTATGTTCAATTTTGGACGTGGTTTGTTTCTTGCAAGACCTCCTGGATAAGGGTAGAGCCTTTTCCACGGTTAAGGTTTATTTGGCTGCGATCTCGGCATACCATATAGAATTCGACTAGGGTACTATAGGCCAGCATCCTCTCGTCTGCCAATTCATGAGAGAAGTGCGGCGGTTACGCCCAGTATCAAAACTGCTGGTCCCGCCCTGGGATTTGTCCGTGGTCCTGAATGCGCTCTCAAAAACCCTGTTCGAGGTTGTTGAGAGGATCTCCTTAAAGCTGCTTTCTTTAAAGACTGCTCTGTTACTCAGTCTTACTACAGCAAAGAGGGTGAGTGAACTGCACGCATTATCAGTCCACTCCTTATGTATGATGTTCGCTTTGGGTGGTCAAAAGGTAACTTTTAGGACTAATTCGGCATTTATGCCTAAAGTATTCGATCATGCTGGTTCAGGTCAATCTGTGGATCTGATGGCTTTCCATCCACCACCTTGTTCATGTCCAGAGGAGGAGCAGCTACACTGTTTATGTCCGGTGCAGACTCTACATATGTATGTACAGAGAACCAGGGTGTCACAGGTACTGTGCTCTCAGGAGACAAGCGCACGATGCAGGAGTAATCCAGCACACAATCTTTAATTCCAACTTCAAATCAAGAGAATAACCAGGAGACAGATGTATCAGAAACATCTAAGAGCAACCTAAACATGACAGTGAACGGACGAAGACTAAGGGAGAACTGAGGACTTATAAGCAAAATTCAAACAAAGGGAACTAATGAGATGATTAATACAACACAGGTGATAACTAATGAATGATGATTAACTAAATGAGAACAGGAACTGAATCAAATAAGGGCAGACAGGAACTAAACAGAAACCAACACGTGACACAGGGCATTTAGCAAAAGCAATCAGCTTTTTATTTTGTGGGCCGACTCTTTTAAGGGAAAGCCTGTTGTCCCTCTTGGTTGTAGAGGCAATCGTGTTATGTTACAATAACGCGAATATAGAGCCCCCAAACGTGTTATGAGCTCACTCTACCACAGGTATAGCTACATCTGGTGCACTATTTAAGGGCATTTCTATCCAGGAAATGTGTGCTGCTGCTAACTGGACTTCCCCACACACTTTAGTGAGGTTCTATAGACTGGACGTGACAGAACCTTCACTTGCCCATTGGGAGCGAGTAGACAAATTGTACATTAAGCTTTTTGGGTAATCCAGTTTATTCAGTTTATTGACAACATTTTCGAAATGTTCAGACTTTACTGATCTGCTTTAACCACTTGAGTTGGGTCAAAGAGGTTTAATTCAGATCATATTCATCTTCAGTCTGCTTCGTCAGCATATCAGCAATACGGGAGTTGTCTATATCCCATAGTGAGATACTGAGCGAATGTTAGAAAGAAAACTTTAAGTAACTAACGTAACCCCGGTTCTTTCCCGGTCATTGGTGCTTCTGCAAACCGTCACGCCTGGGGCATTTCCGTATTGAGATACCTCACTTCATGATTTCAGAGAACCGGAGTTACGTTAGTAACCTAAAGATCTCTCACTGAACCAGCCCATATGTGGACTGACTTTAGGATGTTACTAAACCTGCCCACAAATTTCAGCCTCTTCTTCCTATCAAAACCTTTTTACAGAAAGAAAGCAAAATATGTGTAATTTGATGACAAATGTAACAGAATATACACTACCTTTCAAAAGTTTGGGATCAGCAAGATTTTTTTTTAAAGATCATACTTTTATTCAGCTAGGACGCATTCAATTGTTCACATTTCTAATGTTACAAAAGACTTCTATTTCAAATTTACATAATATAAAGACTCGCGCATAGATTTTTTTCTTCTGTGAAACGTCATATTGGGTACCAACAACATGTCTGCTGGCCTCATTTCCCGACAGTAAACAAATATCATAAAAGAATGATCTGATTTTATCTATAATTAATTGAAACACAAGAATATGAACAGATGCTGCTATTATTGCCTGATCACACACATCAAATGTGATGAAACCACATTTTCATCAGTCTCTGAATAAAGATAACACACCTAAATGAAAGTGAAACATTTTAATGACGAGAAGCATGTTGTTGCCGGATTTAAGTTAAATACATGATCTCAAGGTGTGGATATAGACGGCTAGCTGGACTAATTCTGTTTACTGACAAGTAACACTAATCAACAAAGGAGTCATCAGAAGTTAGTTAATTTATGTTTTGGCAGTCTTGTTTGATTTTGATTGATAGTGCCAGAATGCCTAGTTGTTTCTGGATGGCATAATGAAAATGTCAGTTTGTTTTTCATTTCTTTTGACAATAATTAATCAAAAAGAGTGTTAGAGTGTGGCTCTAGGCTACCACACAAACAATTGTAGTTTCAAAATCACTCATAATTTTGTTTTTTTTTTTTTTTTTTTTTTTACATGTTTGGAGATTACATGCATTTAATTACAGATGAGACTCTCCTGTCCTTGGCCAGGATTAATTGCTTCTCGTCCAAACTAATTAACTGAAACAAAAACAAATGCTTCATGAATAAAAAATTTTCCTCCAAGTCACATTAACACACACTTGTGCACACACATCGAAGATCATCAATTTA
This sequence comes from Sinocyclocheilus anophthalmus, assembly GCA_018155175.1. Taxonomy (NCBI): domain Eukaryota; kingdom Metazoa; phylum Chordata; class Actinopteri; order Cypriniformes; family Cyprinidae; genus Sinocyclocheilus; species Sinocyclocheilus anophthalmus. Next base: position 16,338 of record JADLZN010003042.1, read on the forward strand.
CAGTGTTTTTTCCTTCAGATAAGTGTCTCCACCTGCCCACACTCAATGTTTGCAGGGGGGATTTGGAGCTTTTCCTCCCTGCAGTGCTAAAAATGCCGTGGGCTGTTTTTACAGGTGCAGCCGAGGAAAACCATGGCTAAGCTCCCCCTTCAGGCAAACTTCTACCCCATGACCAGCATGGTCTACCTGCAGGACTCGAGCGCCAGACTCTCTCTACTCACTGCACAGTCACTCGGAGCAGCCAGCCTCAAGAGCGGTCAGTTTTAACTCACTTCTAAGTGCTGTAGGTTTTGGATCTGGGTTTGAAAATCTGAATGAAACCTGGAAATAACAAAGGTTTTTAAGAGTTTAAAGTTATTATCTAAAATTAACAAGAAACATTCAAGATTCTGCAATTAATTTAATTAATAATGCATGATTAAACATTCCAGATTCAGCATTATTTGGACACTGATCAAACAAACAAATTTGTACTATTGACCATGTGAACTCAGATATAGGAATTTTATCATCTAAACTATTCAGCTATTTATCTCAGTATTAACAGATGTCCATATTTACACTAACATACAAAAGTCTGGGTTCAAAAAAATATATATTTGAAAGTAATAAAGAGTGCTGTTCTGCAAAGTCTGAAAGGTTTAATGTAGGACTTACTTCTTTGCCAATGAAGGAGCTGGCTAATGTCACTAGGGACCAGAAAAAAATTCCCACACACATGATGGACTTCCTGTTACACCTGTCGCCCAGGTATCCAAACAGAGGAGCCAAGAACATGTAACTGCAAATGAAGACTAAAAAAGGTATAAAGAATCAAAGTGATTGAAAAGTTAATAAATAATAATTATTATAATGATAATAAAATGGATCCCAGATGGTATGAATCCACTCACCTGTCTGAAGTAGCCCTGATTTTCCATCACTAATGCTGAAGAACTGCTCAATGTCTGGAAGTACACCTGTAAGACAGGAAGTCTACTGTTATCACAGTTTATTACCGACCAATTAAAATACTATTGCACATTATATGTTTTGCAGCCATATCACCCTGTAGCCCAAGACTGTTTGCCCATTGAAGCTAAGCAGGGTTGAGCCTGGTTTGTACCTGGATGGGAGACCTCCTGGGATAACTAGGTTGCTGTTGGAAGAGGTGTGAGTGAGGCCAGCCGGGGGTGCTCACCCTGTGGTCTGTGTGGGTCCTAACGCCCAAGTGTAGTGACGGGGACACTATACTGAAAAAAAGCACCGTCCTTCGGATGAGACATTAAACAGAGGTCCTAACTCTCTGTGGTCATTAAAAAAAATCCAGATTCTTGCGAAAGGTAAGGTGTGACCTCGGCATCCGGGCCAAATTTTTGGCCCCTGGCCTCTTGATCATCATGGCCTCCTACAATCCCATTCTAATGATTGGCCTTCATCATCTCTCCTCTCCACCATTACTGGGGGGTGTGGTGGGGCTTTCGTCGCACTATGGCTGCCGTCGCTCATCCAGGTGATGCTGCACCTGGTGGTGTCATGAGGAGGATACCCCTGCAAGTAAGCCCTTTGAGGCCTAAAACAAACTATATAGTATGAATTATTTTATTAATTATTAGAATAAAACAACAATGAGTCTTTCTTACAGATATTTATAATCACGTCATGGAACACAAATATCCTTTTGCTTTCACAAGGTCTCTACTTCTATAGCAAAGTATGTTTATAACCTCATACCGACTACTGTATCGTCAAACTATTAAATATTCCCCTAATTAAAATAAACGAAAATAAAATAAGCTGAAATAAAATACAAATGGTAGCTGAACTATCTACAAATAGCAATGCGCAATGGCAATTACTGAAATAATGTGAAGGTAGTAAAAATGACAAAAAAATTACTAAAACTAAAATTCAAATGAAAATAAAAAATTAAGCTTATTTAATTTTTTTATAAAATTAAAACGCCATCAGACAACAATACATGCAACTAAATCAATTATTGTATTGTTAGAATTCATGATGGGATTTAAAAGGCTTCTGATTCAAAAAGAAAAAGTAAATCACATTATCATCATGCTGTGTGTCTTTGTCTTGTGCATTTTATCTGGATTAAAAGGGACCCAGCATTGTATAGCAGCACTGATGCGCTGAAATCTAATAGCGCTGGTTACCTGCCACAGTGAATCGGTCCATATAGTTCAGTAGATTGATGTAGCAGAGTACAATCACAGTCACTTTAGCTCTTCTATCAGACACTCCGCTGGCAGACTCCTCCTCCTCGGGCTGAGGTGAAACCACCCCATTGTCAGTAGGCCCCTCCCCCTCATTATCATCTGAGAAGAAGGGTGTTGTGTCAGCAGAAACATCTGTCCGTGACATCACTGCTGCAGAAAAAGATTAAAGTTGATGAAGAACAGAAAAAGCCAGTGTATAGTTCAAATCAACAGTTTTCCAAAATTTTTCCATTTGGCAGATGCTTTTGACCAAAGCAGATTACATTGCATTTTATCAGTTACTACATGTATTTTTTTTTCTCTGTGCTTTGGGAATGGAATATTGAACGTATACAGATAAAAAAACTTCTCTAGAACATGGATGGTTTGGTCTACCTCTACCACAATCAAAATCATTATGGGAAGCAAAACTGGGAAACTACATACTGGTAAAAAAAAATGTATAGCCTAAATGCACTGTAAGTCACTTTGGATAAGCGCGCTAACTGCCATAAATTATATTTAAAAAGACAGACTGGCAAAGAGTTTCGGGCCATACGGCATAAAAAGAAAAGACCAAAGTCTATCACTGATTACACAGACTATTGATCACATTCTAATCTCATCCTCACACGAGGATGTACAGTGGGGTTCAAAAGTCTTCTGAAATCTGTCAAAATGCTTCTAATTTGCATTTTTAAAATGAAAAAGCTTTTCCATACACATTTATAACGCACAAAGAACACATGGAGAGGGAAGTAGGCACATGCTTGTGATGTGAATTAATCTTGCCACAATATCATGTGAATACAGTGAAGAAAAAAATATTGAAAGAGAAATTATACTATGAGCTCAGAAATCTGTGCATGTGTGCACATTTTTTAATAAATAATATATGAATGCAAATGACATCTGACGCACAGATGCCATTGGCACATGCCACTATGCTCAGTGACACTTCCGGTGGCACTTCCGGTTTTCAGTGGCATGTGGCCCAGAGTTTTTAGTGACACATGCCACTCTCCACTGACACATGCCAATGAAAATCGGACAGTTCAGCTGTGTCATTTGGACAGCTGGTTTTCAAGTGGTATGTGTCAGTAAAACTTGTGACATGTGCCGATGGACTGAGTCCTGTGTCACTGACATTGTCACGATCATGTCGCAGTATGTTGCCTCCGGTTGTGACTGGCAGATGAGTTGAGCAGCTGTAATTGTAACACAAAAATCCTAAATAAAAGCTGAATTTAGTGATTTTTAAATAAATGTCAATTAAACGTATTTACAAGTTTATTATTTGTTTTTCAAAAATGACGTCAGTGTGTGGCACATCTGTATTTGAGTGGCAAATGGCACTGAATGTTGTGCAATAGCCTACCAGTGCTATTATATGTGGGTAATCACGCAGACTACCAGCTCTGGGGCATGCAATGTTGTTGCAACCAGCTCTAGGGCATGAGATGTGGATGGTTCTGGGGCACCTGAGGTGCTGGACTGTGTGGCCAGCTCAGACACAAGTCTCTCTCTAAATTCCTTCTGGCTGAGAGGACTTTTGTTCTGAGCTTTGGAGAGATGCTGGTGGAGAATGAAACTGTTTACTACCGCAATGTCAACAAAATGAAAAGAAAAGGTCTTGTACCATTTTGTAGTTTTGTGCGGGACATTGTAGTACTCAATTAGGGCATCTGACCGGTCCACACCTCCCATATATTTGTTATATAGTCCTTCACTGCTGCTGGAATCGGGATTCTGCGTCTTTCCCATTCACCCTCTGGATTCTTGACAAGTAAGAACCGGGAGATCTTGTGAGCGTGCCCCCCCCCCCGCCCCCCCCACACCCCCCCCCCCCCCCCCACCCCTCGTCGATGCTGTTTAAAGTATTACTATGTCGAATTTTAGGATTAATTAGTGTAACTGAAAATCATATTTAGGTCAAAGCTGTCAGTTGTTTGTGAACTAAATCTGCTGTAAAGGGTGATCTGTTTAAGCCCACTGAAATGCTTGAATGCAGACACATCGACATCAGTGTCTCTATGTTTTAGGTAAAAAAAAACATTAAATAACACAGATTAAATAAAATAACCCATGCACGTTCATCTGTAATTTAGCATTTGTGACGCCCCCCCTGTTTTTTATATTGTTTGTCAGCGCACATAGCCTAAGTTACTATGTATCTGGATCAACTAGCCGAGTAGACAAATATAGATGTTTATTCATAACCATGCTGAAAATAAGTCAATAATGTTGGCTGATGCTAACTGTCTAGCTAACGAGTTTGCTGGTGCTAAATTGAGGTAATTTTTAAAAAATAAACTCCAAATATTTTTATTAAAGAAAGGATGTGATGTTCAGAACACGGCAACTACAGTAATTACCAAAGTGGGTAGTGATTTGCTTGAAGATGATTATTTGAGAAGAAAAATAAATAATTAAATATTGAGATTAGTTGAGAAAAAAAATCATTATAAATCGAATTATTAATTTTCCTTATTGGTTTTTGGTAAAATCCCAGTTATTTACATAGGCTTATAAAAAAAAAATTCTAAATAATTACAGGATAAATTAGCCTATGTCAAACTGCAACTAAACATTAATCTATGGTCTTTTTTTACGTAGTACATAAAAAGCATACTTTTGTATTTTCACTCGAGTAAAATTTTTACTGGAGTAATATTTTATAATACGGATATGTACTTTTACTTAAGTACTTGATTTGTGTACTTCGTCCACCACTGGTTTTAATTGAGTAGTTGTATTGCGTCCTCCATTTAACAGTTATTTATGCTTTTGTGTGACTTGGGTTGGTTCCAGTGAGGTAGGACACTGTTTATTTATGTCCAGTTAATTTTTTTTAAAGAGAAAATAAGATACTCTGTTACTGATCATGCAGCTCAAAGCATTACGGGTAGAATTACTCTACAATCTCTTCTGATTCATCAACACAGTTTCACTGATGATTTATAATAAACCCTAAACCCAGGATAGAGCGGCTGGGTGAATGTGGTCTGGACTGTGTGGATCATTGTGTTTCTGGAGACGCTGTAGAAGAACAGAGTTCCTGCACTGTGATCCACAAACACTCCTATTCTACTGCTGGATACTGCAGGGAGTTTAGTCACTATGTTATTGTGAATGAATGAGCATCTGGAAGGGAGAGCAGATCAAACTCCAGGACTGATCATTAGATCCAAACCAACACTCATTACCCCGTCCCTTCCTGCTGGTGCTCTTATATGACACTGATATACACACATCTCGTCCATTGCACTCGATCTCCCAGTAACAGCGTCCACACACACTCTCTCTACACAACACCTGAAACACATCGAATCTGTCTGGATGATCAGGGTACGGCTGTTCTGTGTAAGTGTAAGTAATCACTCTGTTGCTCTCAGACAGACGAAGGTATTCATTCACTGTGTTCAGATCCAGAGTGAGTTGATGGGAATCTGATGGAGATAAAACATATCAGAATTAGGAATTATGAATCTGTTTGATCTTTTCATGCAGCTGGACACTTAGTGTTCAGATGAGCAGGTGTCCCGTGCAAATCATTATTTACACGATCAATGATAAAACCCTTCTTTCTCCTTCTACAGGAAGAACACGAACACACTCCGTGAGTTTTTCTGCTTGTTTTCTTACTGACTTACATCGTAGGAAGTCGTTCCTGGTTCTGGGAGCAATGTTGGTGAGTGTTTCTGTGGACAACAACAGACATGAACAGTGTGATTCTCACGAGCCATTCCTAACACATTTCTAATATGATGTTCTCCGTGATATGAGATGATGATGAGAGCAGATGCATCTCCAGGACTTCACCTCTGTCTGAGATCTTCTTGAGCGGCTCTTTGCAGAAATCCTCCAGTCTGTCTCTCAGCTGATGGACAGATTCTCTCAGAGCATCAAAAGAGATGAGAGAACTGAAGAGATCGTCATTTACGTCTGTAGATTCAGGAGGAGCTGAGAGAGACGGGAAACTCTACAGAAAACAGACAATTTACAGACAAGTAGACTGTCTGTCGCTGAAACTTCACGAGGACCCTAAGGACATGGTGGCCAGGACAGATTTCTATTTGTTTTCAATGCGCTGGAGTATTGCTAATATGTTTGGGGTTGTCACAATCAAATCCATTCATGTACTACTGGAAAACAGTTATGGAAAAATAAAAAACTCTTTTTTTATATCACCTGTAGCAATTTTGGAGACATACACTTTTCTTGTTTTTGAACCGTTGGTTCTGTTTCCAAAGCTTCAGTATATAACGGCACTTGCGTCTGTCTTACGAATGTACTGCAAATGCTCTAAAGAGCGCTGAAGGCGAACAGAAATGAGATATACAGCTCTCTGTTTGAAGCGCGTCAGCCACACTCTGCAGGAAAGTGAGTGAAACACATACAAACACACATTTTTATCAAATAATACGTCATTAATAGCGGTTCACTTCTGTGATTTGGAACGATTGCGTTCACATCAACAGCGAACCGTACCAGAGTTCACATGAACCGTACCCCAGACCACCCTCTTTAAGCGGACTCGGGTACGGTTCTTCGAGTTCAGAAGACAGCATTCACATCATAAAGACGCTTTACGTCACTGCGTTTCTAGATGTGGCTGGCAGAACCAAAACGTGGTGTTTGGGGTTTTCTGCTTACAATGAGAGTGAATTGTGACCCCCTTCTCGAGCTTTAAAAGGACGCAAAAGCGTTCTGAAGAAACACAACTCGTGCCATATATTTCAAGTGTCCTGAAAGCATACAAATGGGATTGAATACTTTTTTGGACCTGTGGCATTTTTCTGCATGCATGTTCACAGAAGTGACAGAAAACAGCTGTACCTTTCAAGTTTGTTTGTTACAACAGGACGCTTCAGCAAGACGCAGGATTAATGCATGCTTCAATTATGAGCTTAATTACATGATTTTGGTTGAAGTATTGCGTTTACCTGAGGTAAAGTGTAGTCGCAATTTCTTAAATCTCATACTTCCATTACAAGGGTGCATGTAAATCGATCTAGCAAAGTTCACCACAATAGTTGGCTATTCATTTTATTAATAGTTGTCAATTGCAAGTTTAATGGAACTCTTACTCTTTCAGCTGCAACGAAAATAAAATTCTGGCCTGAAATTAAAAATTCAAGATGCATCTGGCCGAAAACCGAAAGGGAATACTTCAAAACAATGCTAAACATATTGTTCTTCGTTCAGTTTTATGCAACAGATTTTTTATTTTACTCATTATCCAAATAATGTAAAGGTCTAGAAAACTATTATTATATTGCATTTGGATCTAATGTACGTCTGAGATAACTAAAAGGGTATAATTTTCACTTTACTCAAGCGTAAGAAGGTATTGAAGCGGCTTAAAAAGCTACATGCTGCGAACCCCAAACCACAGCAGGATCTGCTCAAGTCCACTCTGAGCCTGTTCTTCTAGATCTCTGTTACCTGCAGGAACTGGATGTGATCCTGTGTGTGTGAAAGCTGCTCCAGCTCAGCGTCTCTCCTCCTCAGATCATTGATCTCCTGCTCCAGTCGCTCCAGTCGTCCTTCAGCTCGACTCACTGCCGTCTTCTCCTGATCTCTGATCATCTGTGTGACCTCAGAGCGGCTTCTCTCAATGGAGCGGATGAGCTCAGTAAAGATCCTCTCACTGTCCTCCACTGCTGTCTGTGCAGAGCGCTGTTAGGACACACAGTGATTCAGGCTTCAGTGAGTCTGAACTGAGATGGAGACAAACTTCTCTTCTTCTCCAGACTCACCTTATGAGACTCCACAGCCTCTCTCAGCTGCTGAAGATCTTTCTCTCTCTGCTGGAGTCTCTGCTGGAGCGACCTCCGCGTCTCCTTCAGCTGGTGCTGGAGCACACATTAAACTATTTAAGTACTCTCGGTCATGTCATGTCAATTGTACGATTTTCACTTGCAGATCACAAATAAAGATATTCTGAATAATAACCCTGGGTCTGTCCCAATACAAACACTTGAGAGCACGCGCACGAGACAGAATACAATTAAATTGTATCATTCATAGGCACTACGGAACAGAAACGTAGAAGTAGTTTCTTTTAAAGTTTGAAGTGATATATGTAAACGTTTTTACAGCACTGTGTTAGACAAGTGGACAAGTGTGGGTGTTGGGACAGAGCCCAAATCAAATATTGTGGCACGTCAATAACATTTCACTGTTTATCAGGTTATATGGATTTCTTTATCACTACATTTATGTCCTTTTTAAAGTTTGAAACTTTCATAGCCTTTTGGAGTCCTAGTAAGTTGTGTTTATTTTGGGGTTAACGGTTCCTGATGTTCAATACCTGTTTTTCCGTCCTCTGTGCTGCAGCTGATACAGTGTTGTGGTTTTTATGCTCATATTTTGCACACAGCACACAAATGCACCGTTGGTCCGTAATACAGTACATTTCCAGATGTTTATCGTGTTCCTGGCAGATCATCTCCTGCAGTCGTCCAGTGGCATCAATCAAATTGTGTCTCTTTCCTTTGAAAAAACTCTTGTGTTGTTCGAGGTGATTCTGACAGTAAGAGTTCAGACACAGCAGACAGGACTTGACGGCTTTGTATTTTCTTCCAGTACAGACGTCACACTGCACATCTCCAGCTCCAGCGTAACAGTCAGCAGACAGTTTGGTCTTCTTCAGTTTCTTCTCCACCTAAAAAAAAAAACCACTTCAGCCAGCATGGTGTTTTTAGCTAAAGCAGGTCTCGGACTGAAGCTCTGTCTGCACTGAGGGCAGCTGTAGACTCTCTTCTGATCCTCGAGATCCCAGAAGTCTGTAATACAGATCTTACAGTAACTGTGTCCACACTGGATGCTCACTGGATCCTTCAGGAGATCCAGACACACTGCACACAAGAAATCATCCTGAGAAAATCTGGCTTCTGCCATTTTACTTAATGAATACAGACACGAACACACAACAGCTCAACCACACTTTCACTTTCTCTTTCTCTGAACTGATTCCGGTTTCCTGGTTCTGTGTTTGAGTGACGTCTGTAAAACAGGTGTGCCTGCAAGTCCTCAGGTCCCACCTAATAAAATGTATAAACTATATGTGCAGTATCACACAAACACCCCAAATACGAGGTTACAGAGAAGCAGACGCCACCCGTAAAATCGGCAGTATTACACTTGTACTGCAAGATGAAACTGCATTTTTCACTTTGTGTAGACGGCTCATTTTTATTGTTGTTGTAATAGCATGGGATAGATGCACTATTTCAAAGGTATTTCTCTCAAAAAGGCCCTTGTTTGTGTTTTCTAAGGCTAAAGAATAAAAGATGCTCAAATCCTGCTGCTCTGTGTTTGATGACCCGCTAGACATCGAGGCAACACAGAGTCCATTTAGTGCAACTCAATTGTTGTGTTAATATCTTGTTTACTTGTGCATTTGGTGGCTTCACCGAGTTGAGTGAGTGAGGGAGGTTGTCTGATTCAAATCTGTGAATATGATATATTGAGATGTGTGCATAGAGGTGGTGCTATATTAGAATTATTGTTTTAAACAGTTCCCGCGCTGGACTGCCAAAACACCATACCATCCTGTAGTCCCTCTTTGCACAAAACAAAAACAGGCTTGAGAGTTCTCACTGTCCCGTGTTATGTTAGCCGTTACATGTCACCAAAGCATATGCATGTCATTTCATCCCATGAGTTTTTGTCCAAACCCGAAATGTTGTCCATAACAACCTTGTTCGTTTTACATCATCCTAGATTATAAAGCCATGCACATTGCCATAACCTGTCAAAGTGTGATGTGACCCTGGAGCACAAACCAGTCTTAATTGTCAATTGTCATAGAATTTGGATTTTTACATTATCTGAAAGCTGAAATAAATAATCTTTCCATTGATGTATGGTTTTTTAGGATAGGATAATATTTGGCCGAGTTACAACTATTTAAAATCTGGAATCTGAGGGTGCAAAAAACTAAAATATTGAGAAAATCACCTTTAAAGTTGTCCCAATGAAGTTCGTGGTACAATGCGGTATTACTATCAAACATTGAGTTTTTGTATAGGTAGGTGTGGGTGCGCGGTATGAGATTTACAAAATAGGTTCTTCAAGGAACATGATCTTTACTAATAGGGCCGTGAGATGATGGTTGTGCAGGTGTAAAGTGGGGAAATTTAATTTTGACCCATACAAGGTCTTGTTGGCTCTTGCTGACAAAGGTGCCCCAGCGACTGGTGGAGCTCGGAGGCTTCTTGTGTGCTGCGGACAGAAAAAACATATTTCGGGATACAATGTCGTTTCCTGAACACCTGAGTTACTCGTTGGACGGCAGACTTGGCCAGGCGGCTGGTCGTGGGCCGCAATCTCCAGACTTCCTTGTGACTCCAAGTCAAACTAGATGCATATAATCATTGAGAAACACGAAACATTCCAGTATCTGTTCTCAATTAGTTGGAGGTATGTTCTCCGTGCTGTTGCTCATGGCTCGTCGAAGGTCCGGAAACGGCGTGGCATGTTTGCTGTCGGAAAGTCATTCACCGTTTAAACGAACCCCATTCGATGGCACTTGTCCCAGTCCATATCCCGTGTGAGATTTTGGCTTTTATGTATGTTCGTTCAAGTATCACTCATAACTGATGTTGTTTTTAAATTAACAATGTTCTACCTTGCAGTCAGCAACTCGGTGACCACAAAACTTGTCTTCCACTATCAAAACATTAAATATATTAAATATCAACTCAGGTTACTGATACTTTAGTAACAAGTAAAAAAAATGTCTATGTGTGTGTATATACACACATGTATATACTGTATACACTGCATATATGTTTAAAAATGAGGAAAAATATGTGTACACTCCCATTGGAGAGCATGCCGACCCTTAAGAAAATTAACCATGGCTTTACTACAAATTTACTCAAAACTCACTTTAAATTTGTAATAACTTCTGATTGCAATATAAGTGGTTTTTGTCTTTCATGTGCTTATATGTTATTTGTAGCCTTTTATATCAAGCTAATCGCTACACATGCTTAGAATTTCTCATGTAAACATCCTTTATTGATATGAAAATAGCCCAAATCTCATGAAAATCACATACAAATCATATACTTCTGTGATCATATGTTTATTAGCTTCATATTTCATGTGTAGAAACTGGGTTTTTTATGTACAGAGCAGAATGCAGAAGTTCGTCATTCGCAATCATTACTGACCAACATTATTTATTGTTGATACTTGATGTTTTCTCGTAAATTTTTGGTGTATTAAGTTATTTTTGAAAAAGCTAGATTTTGTACGCCAGAACCTGCACAAAAAAAATCCCTTTATAAACCCCAGTCAGATTGTGCGTACGTGCGGTGTGCCTCTCTGCTAACGCTCCATCGGCACATCCCGTTTCCATTCAGGGTATGGGTCCCTGGGGCCACCATGTTTTTTAACGCCGTCAAGCATATAAGACGTTAGGAAATATGAGTTACGGACTATATGCATTTGTGCCATAACACATTTTTTAATGCTAAATATCACTAGGTATCCTGTTATGTTTAGAATAAATAATCAAAATATGCTACAAAACGTGTCTCAGATAAATAATTTTTGTGTCATTAGAATGAGTTGTTCTCCTTCTTTTCCACTGGCCAAATAGTATTTCAGTTGTTTAAACAATATTAAAACATCAGTGTGTTGGACAGTAGCTAGTATCACTGGTCCCGTATCAACCAGACATGACCGCTCCACCACTAACCATAAGTGTCCCGCCGTAATCTCCGAATTAAGTGTGCATCATTTGATCATTATCTCGCTGTAAATATTTTTCTCATAATTTGAGAACTGCAGTTTAGTTAAGAGATACTTTTTGTGCCCTATAGCACGCCTCGCTGATCAAACGCATCCACTACAATGTCTAAATTCTATAATTTTTGTTACTCTGCGTAATTGCTTTTATGTAATTTCAGACACACACAGATCTCCATTATGAGTGGAAGATGTAATATAAATGTGTACATCGAATTGTTACAATCACCAGCTGGAGTGCCCACGAGCTCCGCTAGATGCACTCCATCCTGTACCTTTGCCATTCACCCCGGACTCCATTTCCCATATATCCTTGCTTTGACTCATCATCAGTTCACAGCTTCCCTATTAGAGTACTATAAAGCTGCACACACACCCTTTGATTATCCCTTGAATGATTGCGGTTTTTCTGATACTGACCCTGCCTGTCGACCACGTTCGTAATACAGACCCACAGATGGATCCTCACTCAGTGTCACCTCCTACATTACAGAAATTAAAACACGAGTTTACAATCGTTGTTTTCTTCATTACTTTTTCTCACTCCAGGAGAAAGTTTTGTACGCATGGTCCCCTAGAATGTCCGTACGGTGCACACATATTTACGCCTAGTTTATTTTTTTATAAATCCCGATATGTGCATGGAAAATTGCATGAGCAATTAATATGCCCATTTTGTGTGTACGCAACGTTTATAAATGAGACCCTGGGGAACATATGACAGGGTTTTGAGGCATTTTTATTGGTTGTTATTGAAGAAGGACATAGCACAGTTTATTAAAACATGTCATACATGTCAATTGACTGGACCCTAAAACAGGCTCCACTGTGTCCAATACCTCCAATGGATCAACCATTTGAGCATCATTTAATAGATTGTATTGGTCCACTACCTCCTTCGAAGTCGGGAAATGAATATCTGTTGATTGTAATGTGTTCGAGTACTCTTTATCCCGCCATATGTGATGCGTAAAATCACTACTCGATCTGTGGTAAAAGCCCTATGGCAGTTCATTCCCACTTTCGGTGTCCCTAAAGTCATTCAGAGTCACCAAGGAATGAATTTCACATCTAATATTTTTGCAGAAGTATTAAGGCTCTCTTGCGTGCATATTGCGTTGAATTGAACTGGGATTGGGAGTAATTCAGTCCAGTTTGGGGTTTAGTCTTTGGACATAAGGTACGTGGTCCACTTGCTGTTTAACATGATCTCAGAAGAAGATGAATAGGCTTTTTGTTTGCCAGTCCGAGCAGTGAGTAATTAATCCAGGTGATAAGGTCTTGGCACTGTTGCCCTCTCCTGACTCCCTGCAATTGTTATCTGACCTTAATTATGAAATATCGACTCCAGATTTAAAGAAATCTACTCAAGTTTGTCATCTAAATCTTTTGAAACCCTATTTCTCCGGTGAACAAATCATTGTCAAACCAGCCATTGTGGCCAGTTTGGTGTTGGGTGTTTTTTTTCCAATCTTCTGTAGATACGGAAAGTGTTTAGGTCCCTGACGACGCTGTACTGCAACCTCAGTTAAACAATTCTGAAACCCTTAAAGATCTGGGGAATCTGTTGTCTCGTTTGTTTGTTTCACAGAACTGTCACAATTAATATGTGATTTCCCATCATTATCTGGGGATGTGCCATCGCAAACTCATTTAATAGAACATGATGTGAATGTGGGTGACGCTCCACTGATACGCCAGCGATTCTATCGTGTTCCTTTTGATAAACATCAATAATTGGAGTCTGAGGTTCAATACATGTTAGAGAATGACATTGAGGTGCCTTCATGTTCTAGTTGGGTATTTCCGAGCCTTCTAGTGAGAAAATCGGATGGAACATTTCTGTTTTGTACGGACTACCGTAAAATGAACAAAATCACAAAACCTGATACTCTTCCACTTCCTTGGATGGAGGACTGCATGAATCAAGTAGGCTCTGCTAAGTATGTTCGCAAAGTCGACTTACGGAGAGGTTACTGGGAGGTGCCTCTGACATCTCACGCACAGGAAATAAATGTATTACTACTTCAGGGTTTTATTCCTATTCTGTTACGAGTTTCAGGTTACAAAACGCTCCAGTGACCTTTCAAAGGTTAATGAACCACGTTGTCTCAGGTTTAGAGGGTTGTGCAGTTTATTTGGATGTTGCAGGAATGCAGAGAAACTTCTGAGCAAGATGAAATAGCTCTTCAGCATGCGAACTCCACCACTGCAATGGATTGGCCTCTGATTTTATTAGTGGCACAGAAAGATGCACTTTTACCTCTGCTTCAGTCTTTGACTTCAGGCTCAGGGTGCCCTCTGTTGCCTTGTGGAGGTGATTTTGTTCAGCAGGGTGGGCCAAGCTTTGGCATTGTTTTTCAGAGGTGAGGATAGGGAAGGTTGTGCTAGTTTGCTCTGTCTGGGCAGCTTCCTCACACAGTAGCTATGTTTCCATCACCCTATTTTAAAGCGCATTTTGAAGTATCGCATGAGAAACGAGATGGAAACACCCAATTTCAAATAAAAATCCCTTAATTCGACAAAAAGTTTTTACGCTCACTTGAGGTGGTTTTTGACTTGTGTGAAAAATGGTTAATGCGAATAATGCATTTGCGAATAAATTTGCATCAAAAAAGTCATGTGACTGCGATATGGGACGGCAAAACCTGACTAACCAGCTGACCGATCTCATTCCACAGCATCTGTTGTTATGGTCAATTCAGAAATGCACGAGAAAAGTCTGTCATCAAAGTATTTCTGTATAATTGCCTCCCAGAACTGTCCCAGAAACAGCAGCATCCACCTCCGAAAGCAATGACCGCATTTATTGTGTTTCGTCTGCTCGCTCCGAGGCGCAAGTCATTTATTATATATGAAAGTTATTATCTTCTCCTACTTTTCTTAGTGATTTATAGTGCCAGTTTATCAGGAAGTGACGATTTAGTTCTCTTTGACTTGTTGGATGGAAACGATGCTTGTGCGCAAATGTTTTATGCGATATTCCAGTTTTGCGCATAAGTCAAATTCGCAACTTTTGGCTAGTGTTGTTATCTCCCTCAATGCAGAAGTTGACTGTAGCTTCAAGATCATCAGAACAGCTTCCCTTAAACCGCGGATCAACAAAGCTTGTCAAGACCATCACCTTCTTTGCATCATCAGTGTACCTGAACTTAAAATCTGATTTCATTAACCTTGTCAGGTATTTGGTAAGGGCACTGTCTTCATTTCTCACCTCAAGAATGTCTGAGATGATGTGACTTGGCACCCGTCTCGTTGCTGACAGGCTTACTCTGCCCTCCGAGGCTAAAGCATCAGTGAAAGCATTGAGTGGTTCAAGGATTTTTTCATCAGAGTGCGCATGCCTCTTTTACACAGCATACACGCAGTGTACTTCTATCCGGTTGATGAAAAAGAAGCTAATGCGTGTTCTAAAAAGCTACATTTGGATCTATAAATATTCACGGTATTTTGAAGTACCTGCGATAACAATCTCGTGCATATTCATTACCACGATTTATCGCATTACCGAATACTGTCGTGACAACTGGGAGGAGCATATGAATCATTGATTTATTGAGATGGCCGGTTACTACCGTAGTTTTTGCCCTAATTTCCTAACCAATGGTCATTTGTCTTTTAACTAATCTGTTAAAGAGCTCTGTTAAGCTTGAGTGAACCTTGCAATGTCAACAAGCATTTGAGAATGTGAAATTGTTGCCGTCTGCTGCTCCTAAGTTAGCGGCTCCCTAATAGGATCAGCTGTTTAAAATCAAGGCAAATTGGAGTCGCGATCACGTTCTTCTGTTTTTGAAGAGTGATGAACTCCAAAAGATGTTATTCTGACTCGTGGTGGTCGGGAGCGTTTTCTCCCAGATGGAAAGTGATGAGAGAAGAGCGCAGAGCTAGAGAGACATCAGCTGAGATCCGAGGATCTTTGGTTAATGGAAAACGAGGCCGCAGCCTGGCACAAACTTATGAGTCGTTGGAAGACGTCTAGCTCAACATCCTCATCTTCTCAGAATCTAAAGAACCCGATCTGGTGATCAGTGATCTTTAAAGTGTGAGGGGGTCACACCCTCAGGATCTGAGTGAGCCAATGAGGAATGGAAAGTTTACGACTCTTTGTCTCTAACATGGTGTTTTGCATATGAAACTGGATTGGGTGCTTAAGAGAAGAATCTTCAAGATTCTTATAATACTAATATGTCACAGAGTTAGCCAAATGTCATGTAAATCAGCAAATAGGAAACGTAATTTGGAGCTCATAGATACCAAACATGTTATGGGTGAGGTTATATTAACTAGTGATCTATCATAACACATGCATAAAACAGTATACCATACAAAAACACTATGCAAAACAGTAATGATACATTATGTAATGATGCATAATGATACAAAACATATGGTTTTAGAGGGAATTAAGTAGGGGGAGATTCTCTCGACATACTTTAAAGTCGTAAAGTTTATCTGGTCTGGCAGAGATGTTTTTTTCAATCTTAATCCATTTTTAGATTGCTCAGGACTACCTTATTTTATACCCACATGTCAAAGATAATCTTTTTGAGCTTTGGGGACATGAATCTCAATGAATACTTTCATATTGCAAGACTTTCATATTCCAATTCAGTCTAACGTTTCTTCTGGTGAGAAAATCCTGGTTTACAGCTCTGTTGTTTCATGCCAAGTTGGAATATTTTACCTATATATATTGCACCTGTTTAGAGATTATTCAGTGTCTCTTTCTGTTTAATATCAAGACACTCTTGGAGATGTTGCTTTAGAAACTCTGCCAGCTATCATCCTTCCTCCGTTGATAGTCAATTGCTCTCAAGCCTTCGTAATTGTGGGAGGAGTGGCACTCGACCTGTGGATACATGCTTTAAATGATTTCATGTTTTGGAAATTGAGTATCCCAAGCCTGCTTCTGCTGTTTGGCAGTTTCTACAGCACACAACATATTCTGTGCCAGGAGGTGTTCCGGCAACACACTACTTAGGCAGTTTACAACTGGATAAGCTGGACTAGCTTGTTTTGTGCTACCCGTTTCACAGAACCTAAAGTATAATTGCAAATAAGTTAATTTGTAACAATATATTTCTGTGTCTGGCAGTGTTCCCTCTACACATTGTCGCCTTATGATGTGACTTACTGTATAATTATACTTGCTGGATTGTAACCTTTTTTTATTTGTTTGTTTGTTCCATCAACGCACTGTCTCCTACTGGAGTCACATGGATTACTTTAAGGATGTCTCTTTACTACCTTTCTTATTTACCTTAAGTCAACAAATCATACCTTATTGTACCTTAAGTGCTAATGGTTGCTTGAATAACCATTCAATCACCCTCAATATTCTCAATCATTAACTCCATTTGGAGAGTAATTGTTTTTCATGGGGATGTAAGAAAATGGCCACGTTTACAAGGACTAGTATGTGAACTTTTATTTTATTTCGTTTCAGAACTCGCTCCTCCACTGTGAATAAATCATCCAAACGCATGGGTTTTATCACTGAGAGTCCATGCAAATTCATTTTTAAGATGTCCCCAAGGGAAACAATTACAGTCAGAATAGTGCTATTGCTGATATTACATTGATATTATAACCTAGCCCTAGTCTCTGCTATATTTAATTTCATACATACTCCATCCACATAGTTAGAAATAACACATCAACTTCAACTTCCCAGTTGCCTCAAACATCCCTCATTACTTTCCATATATCTCACAGATCTTTACGAATTGTGATGGATTCTCACGCATTAGCCATGGCAGCCCATGCAGTACTGCAACACACACACTCACACTCTCACACACACACACACTCACACTCACACACAGTACTGCAACCCTCTTTTGTTGATTTGATGCCTCCCACCAAAGAAAAAAGTTTACTGATATAGAAGTTGCTTTACTGTCAAATCGAAGAACCGGTTCAGTTTTTACATTGAAATTATGAAATGGTCGACCCAGAGTCCTGATCCAAACCCAACTGAAAATCCTTGGCGACAAAGTTATGGCTAAGAAACCCACTACAATTACCGAACTATGGAATAGACTGGAAGAAGAGTGTACCAAGATCACACCAGTGCAGTGAATGACTTCAAGGCACAGCGCTAGTTTCTCACAAAGCAGGGGCCTCTACAATTCCTACTCATTTCTGACTGCTGTAACCTTCCAGACCAGAAATTTTAGTTGTAATCTTTCTTTGTGCTACAATCATTGCTGTTCTCTAATTCTGATCACTGTGTTTTCCACAAAATAAAGTGTTTTTGTTGAAGTTCCTTGGTTATTTTGCGAAACACTGTTCTACTAGCATGGTATAGCCACAACTCCACTGTATATGGTTGAATGAAACCAATATTTCCATTTGCCATTGTGTGACGTTTACTACATTAAAGGGATAGTTCACCCAAAAATGAAAATTCTGTTCAGCCTCATGTCGTTCCAAACCTGTAAGATCTTTGGAACACAAACTGAGATATTTTTGATGAAATCCGAGAGCTTTCGAACCTTGCACAGACAGCAAGGGAACTGCCACGTTCAAGGCCCAGAAAGGTAAGGAAATCATTAAAATTAGGCCTGTGCTCACTCACGGTTTAACCCGTAATGGCATGAATCTAACGATACTTTTTGTGGGCAAAGAAAACAAAAATAACAACTTAATTCAACAATTTCTTCTCTTCCGTGTCAGTGACGTGCGTGAGTGAGTACTGTCTTTACAAGAAACAGATTTATTAGGCTGCTGTCACTTTAAGTGCTGCATGGATCCAATATAATGATACACATCAGATTTCTTTTTCAACTGTTTAGTCCACTTAAGATATAACTATCTGTGTTTATGTGACTACTCACCGAAACAGGAATTTTGACATGAATTTGTGTGTATTTGTTCATAATATAATTTCGATATATTGCACAGCCCTAACTCATATCGAACCAAATAATTCTGTATAAATGGAATGTGCAGCCATACTTTACCCTAATAAAGGAGGAAGGTCTTTGGCACCACTATTAATTTACCTGCTCGCATGTATGGGTCGAAGGGGTGATGTCCATTTAGTTCATGTGGTTCCACGACCTTTAGTTCAGGGGCAAGTCTTTTATCCTGTTCATAACACCTTCGTCAGTGCTTAATGAACCATGTAACGTATAGTTCAATGATAAATGACACTCTGTTGGACACCATCAAAATCTTAACCAACTTGGCAAAGTCAGGCAGTCAACTTGTGTGTCCCACAGACAGGAACATTCCTTCTGCATACTTAGTCCCACGGAGAGATGCATGACTTGCAAGAGATACCATGGTGATATTTGCACATTTGTGCTCTATAGCCCGTTTCATAGAGTGCGCCAGAGTGTCCACAGAAACAAAACAAAGCAACATGCCCAACTTCCAAGTCAGGTTTAAAAAGACTGGGTAGGTCTAGACAATAAGCTAATGTAAGCTGATGCTTTGTAGCAAGATATTTTTAAAATTCCGAATATCATGAATCATTCTTTTAAAACAAAACAGCTGTGCTTGGCTACAAAGCGAATGGTCCATAATTTCTACCAGTGGTTCAAATTTAGTTCAGTTCAGGGTAATGTTCGAGAAAATGATGTTTCGGTAAAAGACTGAAGTCAGGAAAGTCCTCTTTTAAACAAGCGCCTACGAGATGAGGTTTTGAACTCCAAGTAGTGCAATGACTCTTCTGAGAAGTGTCAACATGTCAAAAGTTCAACAATGTCTTTTAGTTCCAAAACTATTTGCCATGTTTTGTCATCTTCTGGTACTTTGTCACCAATCGTCAATGGCAAGAATCGCAACCAGTTTTCATGGCAGTTACCCCCTATAGTGTGTTTTATTGCCAAAGATTTTGGAATTTGTTGAGGTCTGTTAATTTCATTGGATGATCTTAATTCAACTATTTCCTTTTAAATATTCTAAAGTACAATACTGTTTGGAAATGAACGATTTAAGGCATAAACTCAGTTCCTTTGGTACTACCCCTTCTAATACATCATGCATGAAATCTGGGGGGAATCCTTGTATTGTGTGAAAATGAGAGAGTCTATTAAGTACACACAGTCACTTTTTACACTGTCCACAGGGCTTAAAGTTTTCCGGCGTGCGTCGTTTGGCTGCAGAAAAAAAAGAGAGTCCTACGTTTAAAAAAAACTTGTTGATATCACATTCGAGTTCATGAGTTCGCCTACCAGTGGTATGAGAGTAATACAGCTTTCACTCTTAACCAAACTAACATTACTAGTCAGTCAGACGTAGAATGGGGCAGGTCTTGAAAATAGTGTGGTTGAGATCCAGCTGCAACCGAGTCCTACTAAACATAGATGCCGGAGCGGAGACGTCACGTTGGAGAGTAGCAAGCCAGCAAGATTATGAAGCCTGTCCTCATTGATAAAGGACTTAAAAATAAATGGTGCTGGGTGTGGATAGAAGAAATAGGTCGGAGACGGCAAGCCTTTTAGTAGCTGGTGTAAGAGATTAGCTTTCAATGTGCAGAAGCACCTGGTTTTATTAATGTATGCAACTAGCGGTAAAAAATGCTACCACGAATTTGACCCCAAATTTTATCATATGCCTGTGTTTTCAAGTTTTGCAATTTAAGCATTCAAAAGATTTTAAACCTTTCAAGCGCAAGAAATCGTGCAAGAGAACTAAATTTGTTTTATGTGTGCGCATGCACACAGGACAGCGCACCATTACAGAACTGAGTTCACTTTTCTTTTCGTACTTTAAGAAAATAAAAAAGTTTTAAATTAACATGAAGTTAGAAAATCTGATGCGTGTGTCAGAACCGTGCATTTGGTCTGAAAGTGAGAGCATTATTCATTTTAAGAACAAAAGAAAAATCATTCTGCTCAGATTCTGCTCTTGACTGAATAACTTCATCTTTAATAAGGACTAATCTATAAATGGGTCATTCTACAGAAACGTCCACTTTTGGTATGGCAAGATGTCTTAAAATGTATTTCTTTTTTTAACATTTAAACTTAGACCACATTATTATGTCATCTTTTGACTTTATGAATACGCATAAATGACAGCTTAATGATTTTTTATATTTTTTGTGCAGTCCATTACGACCACATGTACCATTTTTTTGTCAGTGGTGTTACCTTACTTCTCTGGCAATTTTAAGGTTTTTATGAAATATTATTTCTCAATTATTTTAGTACATGTAGTCAGAGTTACAAAAAAAAAGATAATACAACAAATAAGGAGATTATGCTTTATTTATTTTAATCAGGTTTGTTAAAAATGTGAACTGAATGATGTTAGTTCATTTGCACAAACATGCATTTGCTATAACAATGAAAATATTAGAAAAACAGTTATAAACAAGTAATGATACAATCCTTTAAATCTTAACTCTTGAGTGAAGCAGAATTCAATGGATGTAAGCATAATTTTGTTTTTAATTACATGTCACATTGACCACTTTTATTTCCATGTGACGAAACGTACCACCAGTGACACATAATAACACCAGTGACATAAACAGAGACCCAAGATCCTTATTCTTTACTATATTGTATATATAAGACGAAATGTTTGCATTTGCCATACATTTGGCAATTAGTGAAAGCAGTTAGTAAAAGAACAGAAACATAAACTGATCTTCACTGGTGTTACCCATAAGGAAGGTAACACCAGTGACCATTTTCATGAAAAATGCATTTTATAAAATGGCTTTTGCAAGGTATCAAACCACATGTTGTCAATTATGGTATACTCTCTAAATTGAGTAGTTTAATCTATTTGTATTCTAGTTTTTTACAATTCCCTAACAATAAAATAGGTCATACCAGTGACTTCCACTAAAAGCTTAATATGAAATCATGAGAACATTTCTGATAACTGAAAAGAGACAATGGACTTAACATGGGCCTTTTCCACCTGATTCTCAGAAAGGAGAAGGAGTCATCAGTGTGATTTTTATATCAAAATAAAGATTTTTGTTCACGTTAACACCATACACAACTCCGGGGACCACTACTTTCATTATATTTATATATTTTTGGCATTTTGGTTTTTTATGTCCGTACATCATATATTTGATGTTAGGATACCTTGTCTTTTAAGGTAGAAATCCTGTTTTTGACCTCAAATAAGTACACT
The DNA here is from genome assembly GCA_018155175.1 of Sinocyclocheilus anophthalmus. Classification (NCBI taxonomy): domain Eukaryota; kingdom Metazoa; phylum Chordata; class Actinopteri; order Cypriniformes; family Cyprinidae; genus Sinocyclocheilus; species Sinocyclocheilus anophthalmus. Next base: position 38,405 of record JADLZN010003042.1, read on the forward strand.
TTCCCGCTGAGACCGGGCTGTGGGGAACGCGCAGTTTTGTGGTGCTGGGATCCTTTATAATTACTTCAAATAAATATTGCCACATTGCTGGCTCAAGAAGGTGCATGTTCAAATATACACTTGTTATTTGCCAATTAAAAAGTGTATACGTTTTCAAGTGTAATAGTTCTTTCTTAAAGGCTAGGGACAGAAAAGTGGATGTTTCCATAGAATACCAATATGAGTAAAACTGTGATCAATAACGTTCGGCATTAAGCAAAAGACAGTCCTCACGCAAGGGCGGCAACCTGCAAGTAGGTGCATGATGGCACAGGTGGCTGAAATATAATGAAGGAATGTATGAATTAGTTAATTCTATGAATGTATAACGGAGAACTGACTGTCTTCAGACAAGTATGATATTTGCTTTTCATCTTCCCTCTGTTTAATGTCTCATAAAGCAGTGTTTAAAAGAGCTGTTCTATAAGCGCCACCTGCTGTCAGACAGTGGAGCTACATTTTCATTCAGCCCGTCTGCCTTTTTTGTTCACACCAATGCGAAAATCGGATTGATTTAACAAGCTAATGTGCATTCTAAAAATCTCCACACTAAAATGCCTATGATGTATGATTTTGAGCCTTCTCTTAAAATGAGTTAAAGACTGAAATGGGAGGCTTATCATTTCTAAACTGTGTCCTAGCCACTGGTGAGGGATCCGGTCTAGATGACTTGTGTCAGGGCATCGTGAAGCAAGACGAGGATGCTGGGGAGCCAGAGCCATCTGTGATTTATGTTAACAGGGACTGCTGCAGCGAGACGGGGTTGTAGCTTTATAACTCTACCTATTAGGAATGTGTGTGCATGTATGCGGTTTATACATTTCTAATTCATTTTAGCAAGCATTTCAGGCAAGTCTCTGAATGAGAATAAATCACAGATCTGCATGGTTCCTACTAGTTTGGAAAGTGAAATTACATGGGTTTTGTTCAGGTGTTTGTGCATATTTTTTAAGAGCACTCCTCTAAGGAGAATTTTTTTAACTATTTATAATAGAAATTTAGCACGAGAACCCCGGTACACGGTTTGCAATCAAGTAAACAACAATGTATTTAAAACAAAACAGCATTAGCATATTTGTTTAATGATGCAAATTGAAATCTTAAGAAAATGCGTAAGTTCTCTCCTTGCTTCTCATTGGTGTAGGTGTGTTCTTACCTGGCTTCGCCCATGGAGGATCATTTTTATTACAGTATTAAAGTAATGAGAATTATAATATTGTCCCCAAATGCAAAATAATCTGTGTATATTTAAGTAGTGTTAACACAATACTAGAATTTCTAACTTCAAGGAAACAATACCTTGAAAAACATCAAATACCATTTTTTTAAATGAAGGGGGAAATTGCCACAAAATTAAAGGCATAATATTTGAACAGATTTTGGGTCAGAAGTAAATGAACTGATAAGTGTTTACCTATCAACTTTTTCTTCTGAGGGGGGTTTATAATGGTATTTTAACCATGTGAAATATTTAGTCTTTCAGGGTGGAGATGTAATGCTCTTCATACTTGGATGTGCATGCTTGAGGGTGCATCGAGATGCAACATGAACCGGGCTCGTCATCAGGCTGTGGACATGAGTGGTACATCACATATTAAAATCTCTGATTGTCCCACATGAACGTCCTCAGCAACAGAGTCCTCGGATGTGCACTCCTGCCAGAATTCATGCCCCTGGGAAACCCACTGGTAAGATTCAACATTGTACATTCTCTTACAATAGCAATTCCAGGCTTCCTGAATGCTAACCAATCAGACCATCATTTTCAGGATCATTGCTGTGAAGGTGCGTATTCCTAGTTATAAGATGTCTGTGATTAAATGCATTTGTTTTTTGGTTATTTGTTAGCAACACTACATTCATCACATAACTGCGTTAGCCTGATCGAACGTTCTTTCTGGAATTGACCTGCTTTCTGCACTGAGCACGTGAATCACTCCGCCCGAATGCAGAGTAAATCAGAGGATGAGTGTCTGGATGGCACAATAGGACCTTTCGCACCGCTTTAGTTCCAGAACTAAATGTACGGTACTAAAGTACTGGGACGATTTTGCGCGAACTATTTCCCAGTACCATTTAAAGGGTTGCATTCGCACCGAGAGTGTGTACTAAGAAGTGACGTAAGCCGGTCGACAGCGACGTCATTTGTGCGCGGCGTTCAACAACAGAAACAAAGAACTACGTTAACAACAGGAGGATGGAGGACGCTGTGTTCAGAGCTATGTTTTTGTTGTGTCTCGCGGGCTTCACAATAATGGACATGGAAAGTCGACATATACGTAAAGCGATAGAAAGAACGGAAAGGAGGACTAAGAATCTCCAACGACAACTGGCAGTGCTACATTTGCTACAAGTGCCTGCACTTCAGCGTCCGTCCATCTATCGCTGTTCTCCATACTTGCGAAATAAGTTGACATGTTTACAGTATGTTTACACGGCGCTTTAAATCATGGCGGGTGAGGGCGTTTTCATACGTGTTTGGCCAATCAATGTCTACTTGCGTCACGATTAGTACCAGTTGTGCTGGTTAGACCCTGCTCCAGAGTAGGAGCTAATTTGGTTCTCGGAAAAAGGCAGTCTGGTACTAAAATCGCACCCAGTTCCAGTGGTGCAAAAAAGCCAAAAAGTGGGTAGTTCCACAATTAGTTCTGGTGCTATGAAAAGATTCCTGCGGTGCGAAAGGCCCTAACATGTGATGCAGCGGGCATCGGTTTAGACGCACACACTCTTGGCAGTTCCAGCAGTCAGGATGATTCATTGATTTCAACTCTGGAAATGTCAATTTTCTTGATTATTCCTAATTTAAAATTGCATAGGAATGTTACGTTTACATTAAATTATTCAGTTAATTAAAAAATCATTAGGTAATGCTTTACAATAAGGTTTATGTTAACTTCAACCTTACTATGTATATGGAATAACTGTTTTATAAAAGCAAGAAGCCCCTTGAAGCAGTGGTTTACAGTGAATTTATAACAGCTAAGGGGGTTGTAGGCACTCCGCTTCACGTCGTACCTAACAACACCCCTTAGAAGTTATAAATTCACCAAATTCACGGGAAATTGTAGTGCGACTGTGTTAAGCTCGAGTCTTGTTTCATGCTGCCTGTGTAATCATGTAATTCCTCTCTAAGGCTAAACAAGAGAATTGCGAAGAATCATGTGCTCTAGGACCTTTTTTTACAGTGTGTGCATCATAAAGTATCTTGTTTTCATCTGCATGAAATTCAAAAACATAATTAGCCTATATGTTTACAAAGCTATAACGAACCATGGGGTATTAACATCAAACGTAATACAATCAATGCATTCATGGCCAGGCTGCCCAGAGACCTGATGCATCAGAATGCGTCACACTCAAGCTTTTGAAGGAGTTCAGGGAAGCCAGAAACAGGCCTAAAGACAACCAGGGCAACATCTTCCCAACTCCTCAGGCAATTGTGATGCAGCTGCTTGAAGACTGCAGAGAGGAGCTGGACAAGACCAACTTGTGACAGAAAGACAGAAATGTTAATGGTTGGAATACTTTATTGCTTAATATAACACACGGCTCTCAGTTCTTGATTCTGATTGGTCAGTAATAATGACCGTCATCGGTAGTAGAGCTGTGTAACGGGAGACAGTTCATTGTCTATTTAAATCCATTCAATAACTGTGCAGAGATGATCAATTATGAATTATGAATCAATAATATTCTTTCTTTATTTAGTAGTTTATTTAACAGGGACAATGCCGTATAACATCGCTACAGTTTCAAGCAGCCGATGCTCCACATACAGGCTTCTAAAGTAAAAATTATAACAATCAGTGTTCACAAACCTGCTTTTGTTTGAATTTATTTTTTATTTATTCAGTTCAGCTGGCAGGGTGTTCCAAAGCAATGTACCTTGAACTAAAAATGTGGATTTTGCAAATTTAGTTTTTCTCTTTGTTACTGTGCAATTCTGATTAGTTGCACCTCTTGTAGTGATCCCCTTACTACTCTGTTTTTATATTAATTGGCATATCATTTCTGGAGCAAGATTACTAAAAAACATTTTAATAAGAGACAAATTTATTTAAAATGATGCCATCTATTTAAAATGTTTAGTGTTTGTTTATATAGAGATCTAACAGGTTTGATAGTCCGTTGAGAGACCTGACTCCAGACAGTCACACAATAATATAAATGTGAAAAGACCATTCCATGCATGTATAACTTAGCTGCTTTTAGAGATATATACGGTCTAATCCTCTTTACATGCACATCAAATTTCAAATGAGAATCTAAAATAACACCTGAATATTTAAAATTGTTAAAGGGGTCATATGATGACTCTTTGGAGTGTTACAAGCTCTTGCAACAAAAGTTGCAAAGACTAAAGTCTCAAAAAAAAAGATATTCTTTATCAAAGTTAAGACTCAGCCACACCCCCCTAAAACGCCTCGTTCTAACACGCCCCCACATTCGACCTACTAATAGTGGGAAAGAGTTTCATACCGCAAATCAGAGACTATACACCGATAACAGCATAGCCATACAATTGAACAACAACTGAAAACTCGATCATACGCTTTTTGGTAACACTTTACATTAAGGTTCCCTTTGTAAATGTTTTTTTAAAGGTGTGCATTAATTACTAATAACCCATTTACACATACATTATAAATCATTGATGAGCAGTTAAAACTGCTCGAATAAAAAAAGGTGACTAATGCAAATGCATGCAAACAGTGAGCCATTATAAATGCTTAATAAATGTATTTATTCATATTTGTATAACTCAAAACCAGATTCCTGAATTATTTCATGATGCAAATAAATAGACTTTTATAGCGAGACTGAAGGGTGTTGTATTTGTGGTTTTCTCATTTATATCTCATGAGTTTGGGTTTAGCTCTCTGTCCTGGGAGGGGAGTCAACAATTTGTCTTAACCAGCACTTGATTTTCCTTGTGAGAGTCACAATGTGCCCTTTTTGTCCTGGTTTAACGGCCTAAGTTGACAAATTGGGTAACATCGGGTAACAGACCAAGGAGTTCCTTGGCAAAGCTGCTAGAGATGTGCTCTCTGAAGTACACACTGGTCAGAAACTTGGCATGGCTGGATCCACAGAAGATAAAAGAGAAGCCAGGCCTTTGTGAGAAACGTTCTCTCTGACCTTTCCAGCACTGGAGATCAAGTGTGACACAATCCTCAACCAGTTCAGAGACTTTGAGGCATCTTCACTCATTTTGCAGATTACGGCAGAGTTGCCCACTGGGGCCCACTCCAGACTGGACACCTTCTTTCATGCAACGAGCATGCATTCAAAGATTCAGAAAAGAAAAGCTTCAGGCCAACATAAATGCACTTCTGACATCTGCAGATGATCTTGCAATTGAAGCAGAAGCCAGTGACAATATCTCTGCGCTTGCCAAATCAAATGCTCTCAGGACAGCTGCAAAAAGATAAAGAACAAGAGCTAAAGAAATATGGCAAAAACATTGAAAAGAAAATCAATGAAATGAAAGGTGTAGCCTAGCTATGGCAGTGCATGTCAGACCTTACAGTTCCACAGTGGTGTACACAGCACTTTATAGTTTAAGAAAGTCAACGGTGGAGTTCTTAAAGGTTTAGTTCACCCAAAAATGAAAATGCTGTCATCATTTACTCACGCTCACATCGTTCCAAATCCATAAGACTTTTGTTCATCTTATGAACACAAATGACATTTTTTTTAATGAAAGTTCCTCAAGCCCCACTCGCGGCATTATTTAGACGACAACAAACAAAGTTAAGTCTGACACGGAGAAGAAAGGGACCGATGGCCGGCCAGCCGGGGTTCGTCTTTGGGAGAAAAAGAAGAAACGGCATTTGGAAAAACTTTCATTACATGGAAGCGGAAAAGAAAACGTAGTGTGGTGTGGAAAAAGATGGGGAGAAATGCGGCCACAAAATCACAGGAAAAAACACCTCGAACCTTAAGAGACAAGACATTAACGTAACGTTACTTTCTATTTTAGAAGGTAAATGAAAATAAATGTTGTAAATTCAAATCAGAGCGTCTTCTGTGTCTGGAATGGATGTATTCTTGAGTTTATACGGTAACAATAATATAATAAGATAACCTTATTTGAAATGGGTTTGGCTAAAATAAAAATTGGTTTCGTCTATACTACTAGGTACTTATACTATATTGACTGGGTTAAATAGAATTGCATTTCTAAAAAAGAGACTAAAATACAATTTTCATTGAATAAACTAGACTAATGTATCATTGCGGTCGCCTAAAACACGAAAATAGTCATGATATTCTGACTAATTCCATTTTAACATTTAGTTACTGACTTGACTAGACTAAAAGAGTATGACCGTGACTAACCTAATAAAAAACAAATGATAGCTTCACACAAGCGTAGACTAAAACTCAATTAAACAGCCGCCCAAACAACACTCTGTAATAACAGTATATTCCTTATAGCTTCATGTCTGTTTCGAAGATAAACAAAAGAGTTTGGCATGACCAATGGTAAGTAATGACGGCAGATGTCATTTTTATGAGTACACCTTTCATTTTTTGTGACTGATTTTGGCCATTTGTTTTTACCTTCTGTTAAGGTCCTTAAAAGCTTATTTTCTTGTATGTTTGCGAAATATGTATTTATAATTGTATTTAGAGTGTTTTACAGTAATCGTTACCCTCACAGCCATGAAGCAAAGTTCAACGGACTTTAGCTCTATTTTCGAGTTGGCCTGGATTGTACATGAACATCTTTATGTGTCTTGGGGTGAAGGTTCGTTTTATTCAATTTCCATAACAACGACGAGCATGCATTACATTGGCGTTTTAAATAAATGCTGTGCCTTGAGCTTTACTGGTTTTACGGGGGTTTGGTGTGAATGACTTTATGTGTCTACGTAGCTACATATTTCCAGCAATTATTGGCACATAATAGCAACAATAGAGATTCTTGCTTCAAATCACACTTGGCTAGCAGTTGCATTTTAAAACCTTTCTCAACTTTAATATGGTCCGGAAATCTGAGAAAGTATGGAATTTTGAAATGGAAAGTGTGTAGGAACTCTGTGAAGGCAAAGAAAGCCAGGATATGGTAAATTGATAATTAACAAACATTATTTTTGTCAAGCACTGCTCTTCTTGTTATTCCAGATTTTCAAATAGTTGTATCTCCGCCAAATATTGTCCTATATATATTTGGATTAAAATTTATTAGAAGGCTATATACTCTTAGATCTCTGTCCTATATTTTTGTTAATTTATTATTATTTACTTGTTTTTTTTAGTCCCACAGAAATGCAAAAACCCTCGGTCCAGTTTCTTATACATGCTAATTACAGAATAGTAGCCTTTATTTAGACTAATTAAGCCACATATTTCTGCCTTATTCTACCTCCCTAATACGAACCCTACCCATACCTAAACTTAACTACCTTACTAACTAGTAAATCACAGTTGGAGTTATTGAGAAAAGAGGCGTAGTAAATTGTGAATAAGTGTTCCCTATTCTAAAGTGTTACCAATGCATTTTTATGATGATTAGTAAACCCAAGGGTTATTTCAATTTGGATTCTTATCTCTTGATTGATCGTTTAAACTCTTTTTAGGCTGTTCAATCTCAAATCATGGAGTTCGAGTTTGTGGGAGCTCCTGTCCCCCCACCCCCCCCCCCCACTTTTGTCCCTCTTTACAACAATAAGAGTTTAGTTATTACATTCATTTGAGTACAAAAAGGGCAAACACTGACAACTGGTTGTTGAATTGTTTTATTCCACATATATTGTTTTTGGGGGAAATCGTTCTAAACATAGACATGCTGCAACACTGGCACGCTCATGACGAAGTCTGAGGCAAAACACAAGAGTTGGAGGCGTGAGACACCGAACACAGGAAGTCAGTAGTATGAGTTTCAGAAGCAGACATTATGTGCATCAACTTTATGAACAGGTAACCAACCAAACTTCATCTCATTACATCACACTGACATTGCCTTATTCATTATTTTCAGTCGTGTGAAAATACAGTACACAGGTTATTTTATGACTGTCATGTTAACCCTGACAAACACGTCATGTGCGCATATTTTATACACACACATATACAGGAGCTGACCAAACAACAAACAATATATTAATATAAAGGCTCAAATACACAACAGGACCCTTTCTCTCCACACAGCACCTTCAGTGAGTCTATGTAGTGGGATCCTGCACCTCAGGATCGAGGCCAGAAACGAACCTTATGCAAACGTAGACACAAATATGTCATCAATACATTACAAGTGAGCTTCTCATTGTACTCTACGATAATAGTTACCTTCAAATACTGTCTGTGCCATAAAACCATACGTGTTAGTGTTCAGGTAGGTAACTTTTAACAGTTTAACTAACTTAAGTTCTCTTTTTACTGCCCCACCATGACAGCAGTTGACCTAAAAGAAAAAAGTGACCATAGAAAACGGAAGTTCATGCTAATGCGTGCTATAGCACCCCTTGTGGCAGTTCTGAGAACGCAACATGTAAAGAACTTGCACTGTGTTACAAACTGCACTTTGACACATCAAATGCAACAACGCAGAGCGCGTGCGCTCACATAGTTGCATAGAGTATCTTTGTGCAAGTTAGAAATCTTAAGGCTTGTTCACACCGGGACGAATATCGCGCGCGATTATCGCCCACAGTTTAACGCCTCGTGACTAAACAAAGGGCGCCAATGTGAGTGTGCACACCGACGCGCAAAACGCGAGGCGTAAAAGCGTCATTTTTTAAAAAACGCCTCGGGCTCGTTTTTTTGGTTTGATGCGCCGCATTAAAAACTGGTCGACCAATGAGATTGGCGCTTTTGTTCACGTGCCTGGAGCTGCTGAAGTTACAGTAAAACACGTCTTGGTGGCGCTCAAGCACAAAACGGTCTTGCCGAGCACACATTGATACCTAACCACGAAGCGTAAGTAAGCAGACCAAGAAGATGCATCGAGGCAAGATGAATGTCGAGCTGCTGGTCTCATTGGTGTCTGAACACAGAGGGCTTTACGACAAACGCAACAGCGACTACAGAAATCTCGATAAGAGGGAGATCAAATAGGATTCGATGTGTACCGGGGTATTTCTGTCTTTCATTAAGCGCCATCTAATATCAGGGAGTGAATTTGCACGTTCACGGCTCATCGCCAGTGAAAATCGCTTGGGTATCAACACAAAAGACACATCGAAAAACGTCGGCGATAAGCATGCGCGATAATCGGTGTGTACGAGGCTTAATGCTATGCCCTTCAGAACCTCTGCAAATGGATGTTAGATATCGAGGATGAGATAACATGACAGCTGCAGCAATTGGATCCGGCTGTTTATGAAAACACAGTCAAACTATCCCAGTTTGACTATTTGTAGCATTTGCCATCAAGAGGTTTGACAATCATTCCGACCTAAACTGCAATTTAGGTTCAAACCACTTTAAAATGTTGATAAGCGACTAGTAGATCCCATTAAAGGGGTCATGACAATGCACTGAATTTAGATTTTTGATCATTGTACTACTATAGTAGTCCACTACTATAAAACATACAAACTTTAAGTTTCAAAACACGAGTATTAATGAAACAAAGTTGCAGAAATGACTTGTTTTCATTGTGTTGGCACAGGATCACCTCACCGTCATGGACCACCCAATGGCAATTTTGAGTGTGAACTGGACACGCCAGTAAGTGTTGCGATGTTTTGCCAATAAAATGACAGCGACTCTCCAGGAGCAGGATTGGACACTGCTGAAATATGGCTATATCCGAATGGTTGCCATTATTAAATTCTGCAAATGCAATTCTATATGCATCATGGTGAGGTGCATGCAAAGATGTTAACCAAGTCTATAAGGAGAAGCAGAATCAAAATGAGCAATCCATTCAAATGGACAGAGACAGATATGCTGACGTATGTCATGACCCCTTTAACAATCAATATCCACAGTTCTCCTAACCTCTTATTGCTTTGAAACTCACCTATTAAAGTGCAAGAACTGTCTGTTTTACTGTATTGGACTTCAAGCATTTTTTATATTTTAGGCCTTTGTTCTTTGGGTTAAATACACAGACTTCTGCTTAAAGAAAAATAAATGGATAGATTTTAGTATATTGTCCAAATGCCGAAAAAAGTTTATATAAATATTAGCTATCTCACCCAGCCCTAGTGGTTGGTTACTGAGGGTTCAGGCTTGATACCATGTTAAGATGAACTACGCTCTGCAATGAAACCAACACTGTAAGCAAACAACCCCAACACCAAATCTATACTGGTCTACAGTGAAAAATCTGTAAAATCTCAGGTGTGCAACAGTGAACCACACATGGGTTTCTGGGGTACGGTTCAGATCGACTCCAGCAATCCATCATAACTTGTGGAAGTTAACTGCTATAGATGACGTGTAATTTACATCTTTGCAGTCTCAGAGTATAATGGCAGCATATTATTTGCCTTTTTGTACCTTGTATAAGAAAAGGAGGAGTGTGGAATCGAACTCTGAATTGGACCAAGCAATCAACCAAATGTTCACACTTGGTTTTGTGAAAACTAGCCTAATACTGAGCTGTAATATATATATCCGTGTGTGTGATGTGGTTTAGGACTCTGCATGCAGGATTATAAAGGAAACCGTTGTTATTCTCTTCAACTCAATGTCCCTTTCGGAAGGTTACAGCACAGTATAAGGAGCAAACATCAATGACAAAAACACTTTCAGAACACAGCTGGTTAAGCACACGGTCACTCTCATTGGACAAAAAAAACAAAGAGACCCATTTGAAGAATGACCTGACCAGACCCTCTTACCACAGTTCTCTGATCTCTTGTACTGTGGCCATGTAAATACTGCAATCGTCACTCTGTTCAGTGCTTAAAGGGACAGTTCACCCAAAAATGGAAATTCTGCCGTCAATTACTCACCCCTCATAGCTTCTGTGATACACACAAAATATGTGTAATCTCTTTTTGTACATAAAATAAAAATCTGAATAAATAAAATCCAATTATTTAAATCAAATTTTTGGATTACTTTACCGGTGGATTACTTTACCGTAACTTATGTGGGTAACTTATTTAATTATCACATTAGCAGTTATCACTTCCAAAACTCTGCAGTGTGTATATGGCCAGAGTTGCAGTTTTTAAACCATAATTCAGACTAGCAAACCTAATCTGAATTACATTAACACTCCACCTCTTGTCCTCGCCTCCCTCCTTTGCTTTGTCGTCATAGTTATTTCCACTGGGATCTGTCCAGCAGTAGTAGGTATCTGAAGGTTAACTGTAGAACTGTTAAACAGAGCAGAGCTCAAAACGGATTAAATATTTCGCAGCTCCAGTGGCGAAATGCAAGAATAATTTGATGTATAAAAATACAGCCCATTTGCAACTAGGTGCTGCTTAGAATTGAGTGAGATTTGAGCTAAAGAGTCCTTAGAAGAACGCTAACGATTTGTCTCGGCATGGTGCATGGGGATTGGCGCTACAGTTGCACGCCAGTCATTCCTACACAGACAACTCACAAAATAAAAAAAACTCTGACCAGAGAAACCGAAGTACTGTATCCAGTTATCACAGAATGATAAAACGTCCAAGTTTTACAGCACAATCACAACTGCAATACAGTAACTTCTTCATGTAACATACGATATGGCTTCAGGGTGAATCTGAAGCTAGAGCAAGAACAATGATAAAATTAAAATACTGTGGGAGTGAAAAGCTGTTTTAATGGAGAAATCTGTGATACCGCATCAATATTTTTTACCAGTACACTAACTCAAAATCGCTACAGCTATTGATGGTGCAAAGAGTTGTCCAGTGTTAACATCGTTCTATCGCGCTTGTCAAATTGCTCACACACACACCACCATCAGAGACCTGTATTTCAGTCTCACAGGAGCACTGGCGGCTTTTAATGTTGTTCCTAACTGTAAGTCCGCATTCACTTCAGAGATTTTACACCACTTTTCCATTCGCCCTTCTCCTCCTTTACCAAAGCTGTCTTCCTGTGTATGTGGGAGGTGCGGATGGAACCTGTGGCGATAAGAAACAAAATTAGCCAATTAGAAGCAGGCAGGTTTACAGACATTTACAGAAGATATGTGGTGTTTCATAAGTGGGGAAAAACACCTCTCAAGTGCATTAAACAGAACATACAATCTGTCAGCACCTGACGAGGCCATTTCCAAACTCCCCCAAACTCCCTTGTTTCAGTATTTAGAATTCTTCTTTCTTTCCTTTCTTTTTGTTATTTGTTGCATTTAGCTTCTCTTTTCAGAACCCTCCCTTTGTCTATAAGAGAGAACCTTTCAATCCTTTGTTAGGATTCCTTTCCAAGATAGGCTGTTGGGATCTAGTAAACTAGCCACAGTCCCAATCGGATGTAGAACTTCATTGCAAAGTCTTAAGTCTTTAAGGTTTAACCTATGCATTATTCATGTTCCAAACCACTTTCAAATTAACTTAAGCATTGTGTTGAACACAGAGTCCAAACATGATTCTGAAATGTTATACTTCCACCCATGCATTCATGTACACCTTAATAGGTACGTTTATGTACACACATTAAGTGTAAACAGTTCTTGCGATTTGGGGGTCACTGTCTCTGAAGTCCACAAACAACTCAATGGTGTTCATAATTCTCTGTTCAGACACTGGCTGAGTCATTGTAGGAGATGTGTGCCTAGTAAAGTCACAAGCTAGATCTGGTGAACGGTTTTAAGAAAAATACCAATACCAAAACGTTTGCCATACCATGCCTCTCAGTTACAAATTGAGAAATGACTAGAGAACTCCTTAGAGTTCATACAGAGATGCTTGGAAATATCCATGAAGAGCTACATCCTCCTCTACAGGATAGCCAAGAATGCTGGCATCTCCAATCATTTGGTGCGTACCATCCCAGAAATACAGAACAAATCACAGTTATAACGGAGTGCACAGTTTGATGGAGTATCTCTCGATAGCCGCTTTTCCACTATCGGGCCAAACGGTTCTAAGAACTGTCGGGTACGGTTCCAGTTGTATTTCCACGTGAGCCTGGTACGGCGCGGCACGATTACAAACCGTTCGCAGCTGGAGGGTACAAAGAGAAATTTTAAAGTTTTTAAAATCATAGCGCAGTCTTCTAGCAGAGAAGGGCATTTTAAAAAAGTATACATATCACGTCCAAAAGGACAATAGTAGCAGAAGCGCGGGGCTGCCAAATAAAACTGACAGATACTACGATGCTTTGGACAGTTTTAGAATGCCGCCCAACCATGCGAAATGACGGTGTGCTTGATCGTGGAGGGTAAGTAACAAGTAGCTATTCATGCTTACGCATTTATGTAAACAACTATTTACCGGTTTCAAACCGATGTTTACGAGTTGCTAGCGTTTACATTCACTTACACTTTTGATCAGGAAAGTCCCGTCAGCATTTGTTGGTATTCCCGTCGTAGCCTTCCATTTATTTTATTTTTCACATCAAGAGTTGTGTCCTTTATTTAACGAAGTGACTATCAGATTAAGAAAAGGAGTCCCATATATCTAAAATATCTGATCATCGTCCATATTGCTGTTTACATTATACTTGCGCTACCAAGGCAACGACTGACGCATTTGTATTACATTCCAAAGAGCTCCGTTATCGGCACCACAGTGGAAGATGAAACCGTATCCGTGCTGCAAAGAGAACCGTTCGGCCCGATCGTGGAAAACGGCTAATAATGGACTGCTGCCTGGCCCTGACCTTAACAATATCCTGTTAGGTGTCCTCATGAAGATTTCAAAAGGATACTGTCGCTGTTACAGCTGACATACAGCAGACGTTTCACTGCTTCTTGGTCTGTGAAGACTGTTTAACACTTTCTGTGGCATGGTGACAATGATTCGACTAAAGAGGGTGTGGAAACTCATTGATCAGGTCTTCCTCTGTAGGAAATGACTTTAAGGGATTATCTACAGAGGAAGAGTTGATCAATGTACTTAAAATGGCACAACAGATGCTAGCTGTCTCAAAGCTCAGGCTTCATAAAACTACTGCAAACAGGGACAAAGTAATGGACACCTTCCCAAATAAAGACCTGGTTAAAGACATCAAATACTTCCACCTCTCCATAGAGGACTATCCCTGTTATCGCTGTACACAAACACACTGCCCAGAAGGCAATAGTGACAGTAGCTCAATTCAGTTCACATTTTGTTCTCATCTGATCGTGTCAAGAGCAGTCAAACTGAAAAGATTACTGAATATTAAGTGTCTTTTAAACCCCAACCAAGCAAGCCAAATGTGACGGTGGCAGGGAACCCAAACTCCATCAAGTGACAGAAAAAAACCTTGGGAGAAACCAGGTTTAGCAACGGGACCAGCTCTCTTCTGGCCTCAATGAATGAATATGGTGTGATTTATGATACAATTCAAATATTTGTTTAAATGGCATCTTTTTTTATGACTGAAGGCCAGTATCAATGATACCTATACTGATTTCTCTATAAAATTGCCCCCCCTCCCCATATTTAACCATTGACTTATAGCCATTCAACATTACAGTATAATTGAGAGCTATCAATTCTAACATTTATTAGACTTGAAAAAATAACTTCTAATTTAAGCAAACTTTAAAAAATCTTCACATAAACCCATTATAATAAATGTCATACTGTATTTACCTGTGCCCTTCAGCAGAAATAGACAGAAATTGAAATTATCAAACCGTAAATTCTGAATTAAATATAGATGAATCCTTAAAGCTCTTTTTTTTCCTTTGTCCTTTGATTAATAGCCAAAACAACCTAATAACCAGCTGCTGTGATGTGTTATTTCTTTAAGAGCTGCCGCTGCTGAACGTGACGTGGATCTGACACGCATCATATTTTCTCTCAACTCTTTTTACCTTTTCTGACCCACTTCAGGTCTTAATGTCTCTACTAATGAGCTGATGAGTTGAGTCGGGTGTGTAGATGAGTGAGACAGTGCTGGGCTGCTCCAGGACAGTTTTGAAAACCATTTCAGAGACATGTTCTTAAATATGACTCATAAAATATATTACATGCATGCATGTTTTAAGGCAGCTTTAATCGCCTTTTTGGTAACTTCATGACTTAACTGACCACGACATTGCATGCACGTAGTTTATTTCGCTCTTGAATATGAGTGCTGTGGCTGAAATACCACTGTGGTAATTGGTGATGTCTGGTTTGGCTTTTGAACTGGTTCTACATTCACATTTGCACATTGCCTCGTTCTCTTGGAGCAGAAATATTGCTCTTGTTTGGATAAATGTTAACTCAGCTTTTGACAAGGCTTTGGCTGCAGTGTTGCATTGTTGGCAGGTTTTGTTCTATTTATAGTTGGGTCAAGGCAGAGAAAACAATTTCCTCCCCCCACCAAAGAGACATTTACTCTCCTCCATATTACATCACTCAAGAACCAAATGTTTAAGGGAAACACCATTCGTGCATTGGAAAAAAAAAAAAGTTTGTAAAATCAATGGTATGACCAAAATTTCTTTCTTTTTTTGTGATATTGATGCGATATTCTCAGGATAGTCACTAAGTAAAGGAGCTTCTTTATCATAAATCTGACTTGAAGATTATGCAAAGCTCCAACCTGTGCAGATATACCTTAAAAGGATTCATAATTTCACCTTTTGTAGGGTCATAGCAACTATGTTATATAAGAATTGCTTTTATAGGTTAATTTGACAGGTAATATAATATATAATTGACAATTTCACCCCTTTGATTCATAGTTTCAATGGCAGCCTTGTCTGGCCAACCACATATATGATGATGATATTTTCAGGTGCAGGTTAACCTCAAATTTATATATCTGAATTGAAATCATAAAAATAATTCAGACCATAAAAATGTACCCAGCATTTTAGAATGGACACTGCAAAATCTCTAATTTAAGGGACTTAAGCAATTTCAAGCAAACTGAAAACTACATTGCACAAAATATTTGCGTCAGATTATAATGTGCTTTCCCATAAGGTATAAAATATAATATTTCTGAATAATAGTTATTATATTTCTGAATAATAATATATTTTCTGAATAATATTTTTTTACATGTTACATTTGCACATTAAAACTTCTTGGTTACATATTGAGCCATGGTTCCCTTTCAGTCACGTTCGACATTATGTCGACACTGATGTTAAGGCGCTCACTTGGGAGCTCCAATTACCTCGGAGCACTACAAGAAACAGCCAATGACTACGGGCGAGTGGAATTTGCATGCCAAGCCACTCCCTGTACATATGGGTATATGAGATGGCAACGTACATCCACTTATTCAGATTTTTGCTTCAGAGCCGATCACTTCGTGGGTGCTTTTTCTTCCAGAAAAGAACTACAAGAAAAAAAAACTTCAAGAACACTTGTCTGCAGGAACTTCTCGGCTTGTGTTCTCCAGACGGAGCATTCAGCGTGTGTTTGCCCTTTTTTTGTCTTCCTTAATAAGCTCTTTATAGTTGGTTGACTACCTAGCTTAGAGGGCAATGGGCAGGTTACGGATTGAGGTGCATCTGTCCTGGCACGCTTTCAATAGGGACCCCTAACATCAGTGTCGAGGTAATGTTGAACATGACTGACTGAAAGAGAATGTCACAGTTATGTTAAGTAACCCTCATTCCCCGAAGGAGTGAACGGAGATGTTACACCCCTCATGTCACAACCCTGAACTTCGTTGAATGCCGGGATGCTTTCTCCGCTCCTCAGCACAAACCTTATTGAGTGGATGCACACCGCCATCATATATACCCGTATAGTGGCTTGGCATGCAAATTCCACTCGCCAATAGTCATTGGCCATTTTTTGTAGTGCTCAGAGGTGATAGGGGCTCCTAAGTGAGACCCCTAACGTCAGTGTCGACGTAACGTCTCCGTTCCCTCCTTCAAGGAACGAGGGGTACATAACATAACAGAGATGTTTCATGAGTAGGGAATGATACTTTGTGTCAGTTGCTGATGCTATGGGAACATCCTCCAGGTGTGACGGTTGTCTGAAGGCTGTATAGATGGCGTCTCCGATACCTCAAAAGGATGCATCGTGCCATTCAGATTTTTCCACAAAGGAATCAATGCAGTATGGCAGAGCTATTCAGACTCTTGGCATCCAGGGTTAGAAATGTTTCCTTTTATAGGTTCATCAGGCTGTGAATTTACGCACTGAGAACCAAGAACCAACAAGGTAATGGACTGGATCCAAATTGTGCTTTCAGCACCAAGATGCAAAAAGATGAGATCCTAAGATGAGATTCCTAGCAGAAGCTGCTCTTGCATTTAAAATGGTATCCACAACCTCAGCCGAAAGACTCATATTAGAGACTTCGTTTTCCAAACTCAAAGTGTCATCATTGCATGCCACATGATTCCCGAGCCTTGGAAAACAAATTTTTCCCAAGGTGGCTCATCCAGGAGTAACAGCAGGTTCGAAAACCAAATGTGGGACAGCCAAAACTGTCCTACTAAGAGAAGCTGCACTTTGTTTTTCTGTGTTGAGGACACAATAAGGTTTTTAAAGGTTTATTTATTTGGTCTATTTATAAAAATATGAAGTTATGTACTCACTGCTCCTCCATTTAGTATCATGGTCATCTCAGTCGGTTGGTAGACGTTACTTCTGAAGGGTGCACTGGGTCTGGCCCCTGTGTTGCCATTATGATGGTTACCACTTCTCAACCCTACAACATAGAAGATGGATGTTAGGATCTGTTTAATATATATCAAATTATATATTGATCTTTGTGCCTAATTGTACCTGCAGCATTTTCATCAAACGCGTATCCCTGGTTCTCCACAAACTGCCTGTGTGAAATTGGGATGTCCTCATCCAGGCTGGCCTCTCTCATGCGTGATGAATTCTGAGATGTGTCAAAATAGTCTGGAGCCGAAGGCTGATGTGGTGATCGAAGACAGGCATGGGTTTCAGGAGCAGCATGGCACAGCAATAACAACCAACCCTGTGCTACCAGGGCCACAGCCAATGCTGGATCATCCCAGTCCGGAGACTTCTCAAGTACTTTGTTTCCATAGACGTAGAAACCAACCCAAGCCACCCACAGGAGAATGGACAGCAAGCAGGAGACTAGAAGCCACACAACATTACAGTGCCATTGTCGTGCCTTCCCACACAGTGCTAATGTTGCAGTTACTAGCGCAGCCAGCAGAAGTGCTGCCACATAGGCACAAGCGAGTGCAAAGTCCAGTGCCTGATACTCGCAAGCCGGGTTACCCTCCCGCAGTACTGTTAGAAGAAGCCACTCTGCAGCAATAATACCTTGTACTGCTGTTAACCCTAGCACTAGTCCAACAAGGGCACACCCGCCTGGGCTACGAGACTCACATGCAAGCCTGCGCAGCCTCAAGCCCTGTGTTAACATGCAGGCAAAGCAGAGTGAGAAAAACAAACCCCAGAGGGCACGTCGCACCACACAAATGCTTTCATTATGCTCAATAAGGTATGCAAAGCTAAGCCCAAACAGCCCAATAATGCCCATTAACAGTAAGAGAATCGGACCGATGCCACTTCGCTTTGGTGCCTCAGTCACTGAGTGCAGGCGACACAGTAACACTATCAAAAGTAAAATGGCAGCTAACACACCAGCCGCTGCTACGACCTCCACCACCACCCCCCATATAGCATCCAGGTCACATAAGAGAGTGTATGGTCTTTGAGGTCCAAATCTGCAGCCAAATGGGACCGTCGGCTTCTCATCTTGAGACAAACTCGCACCCAGGCCAGTGAGCAGCAGGAACACGGCATGAAATAATGACATCTGAGAAAGAGAGAAAACGGAAATGAGTGAATCTTAGTCTTTGTACAATTTGCTTTTAAAATTTGGTCTGACACATACAGTGGCCCAAAAATGTGTTTGGTCACCTAAGTCCCATTTTAAGTGTGGATGTCAATGCATAATATCAAATATTATTTGTAAATTAATGATTTCTTATTCCATTTTTTATACTATTTTTGACTTAAAGCACCCCTATTATGCTTTTTTTTTAAAGGTTCCTAATTTTGTTTTGGAGGTCTCCTACAATAGGTTTACGTGCATCCAAGGTAAAAAAAAACACTTTAATTTTCTCATAATACTCATTTCACATCACCTTGTTTCTCAAATAATCTGAAAAGATTCAGTCTCTCCAAAGACCTCCTTCCACAAAACTGCTCTACTCTGATTGGTCAGATCTGATTGGTCAGATGGCTCAGTCTGTTGTGATTGGTCTACTGCTTGCAGCGTGTATCGGAAACAAAGTGGCCATTACTATATATCTGACTTCAGCTCCGAAGGCTTCCTTAATCCTCAGCGATTGTAAACACTGTAAAGCACAGCAACAATGGCGTTGTTTACCATATCAATTCCAGCCCGTGTCGGATGATGAAACATTGGAAGGACTAGTTGATCAATCCAAACCTCCTTTGCAAGGACAGCTTGAGCAGGACGTTTCTCAGCGGTAAGTTTCGTCTTGGATTGTGGTACATTTTGAGACGTTGTAACTGTGATTCCTATACATCAGCATTAACAAGTGTATGTCCATCAACAAACCAATGTGTATATCTATAATTTACTGACGTGCATGTGTGGGAACTACATCAGAATGCCACAGCTAAATAATAAACCCTTACCCAAACAATAAGGGTACATATGTTAACCAAGCACTGATGTGAAACACTGATGTAACATTACAGTTTGTAAACCAAAAAAAATCTTTTATCATTATTCAAAGTAGTAAGAATGACAGACAATCTGCATTAACTGACACAATATTAGGTAAGAGTGGGCCCACGCTGATTATCTGATCTATTTCAAGACAGTAATGCGAGTTAGCCATGTGAAGCAGTCGTCAGTAAAATGACGGGAAGGTTAGCGTTTCATTGTAAAAATTAATTTTAACCACTGACTCTTCACATACGCATCCTTTGGAATTGTAAACCATCCAAATCTGCTTTTGCACTGCAGAAAACAGCATCACAACACAAACCACAAACTAAAGTGTTTGAGGACGGGACGACAAATGACTATTTATTGTGCACTTCGATCTTTAAAACTCTGCAGACCTTTTATAATCACGAACAGCTATTTTACACACTGCATGTATGAAGTCAGTCAGGTCTTAGTCCACACAGGTTTCTTAAATTGCCTTCAAGTGCGCCTGGGAAGCTCCTACTTTGAAGATAAGCATTTCTTATTACAACATGGAAAAATACTACAGAAGCCTTCTGTCATTTTTGTTTATTATTATATTCTTTTAATTTCTCAGATTTTCATGTATGGAATCTTGCAAAAACATTTATTTTGCATAAAAACAACCCAAAAAATGTGAGTGATTAACATTTGTTGTTTGTAACAGGTATGGGAAATTCTGGGTCTAGCTCCGCCCCTAATCAAACACACCTGATATTTGCCAACGCTGAGCATTGTAGTCGATCCTATTCATGTCCATTGAGCACACAAATGCAATAATATCGCTAATGCAACTTGACTTTTGAAAACGGTCTTGAACACAGTCGAGACGAGCCGAGCCAAAGACCACCACAGGGGAGCCGGCAGAGCAGGACACAAAGGTGGATACATCAATCGGATGAAAGGGAAGAACCTTTGGGACCACCGGACTTGGGACCTCCAGGACCACAATACTTGGGACGTCCGGAACAACCATGTTAACTAACATACTTACTTTCATGTAAATTCTCCCATCTCTAGCAAGTCCATAACTGTTGGATTTAGGTCAGGTCTTCTTGGACTCTTTTTTTTTTACTTTATTAAATATAATCACAAAAGTACCGGAAACCAGGAACAAGGGAACATTTTTAGGAAGATACATTAAAATGGCATAAAATTTGAAAGTTGAACATTGAGAAAGCGGCAACCATTTTTTTAAACAATAGCACTTGCAAAAAGTAGAATTAAAATTGTGTGTGTGTGTGTATAATATAATTATAGATATACTATATATAGGATAATATATCTATTATATAATCACCACTCACCGAATCACCTAGTCTTGTGCACACCTTGCTACATCTACTGTGTTAGGCTAACTGAGACTTGTCATTGGCACTTATATATTGTTGCTCTTTTGTTAGTTTAGAATGCTTCTATTGTCCTCATTTGTAAGTCGCTTTGGATAAAAGCATCTGCTAAATGACTACATTTAAATGTTTCAAAAGACAATGGAAAAAAAAAAAACAAAAAAAATGAAAATATTTTTCATGATAAACAGAATATGGAAAATTATGGGCTGCTGGTAGTGCTTGAGACATTATTGGTCATTCAGTGTTTTTGTGAAACAGACTAACAACAATGAGGTCCAAGATTAAGAATATGCCATGATTTACATGTTAAATGTTTTATATATTTAACAACATTAAATTACACCAGTGAAAGTCAACTTCTCTAGCATGATCACTTCTTCCCTCAGATAGGAGTGTTCGAATTTAAAGTTAACTCCCTTTACTTTATATCGAACCAAGGTCAAGAATAAGAATACAAGCCTGCAGTCGTTATTGCACACTAAATTAATTATCTTTTCTTTTACTGCAAGAAGCCTTAAACTCCAACAGTTCACTTTTGACTTGACTGCCCAAAAATTCGTCCAATTTAGAGATGAGATTACCTTGAAATAATTATCGTTTTCCAAATCATAAACTTAAAGAGGGAAAAGTCATGTTACAGATTGTAAAGAGGGAAAAGTCACAAGTTACAGCCAAATAAAAAAGTTGAATATTATTTTAGAGTTTAGCAAGAGAGGGGGTGAATAGTTCATTAGTATGAACAAATTAGGATAACCACAGCAAATGATTTAATTTACTAATGCAACAGATTAAACAAAAAAGCAGGGATGGAGGTATGTATAATTACAATTTACATGTGGCGTGTTGTGTGTTTGGGGCTTGGTTTCGGTTCGGTGTTGGAATCTGGATACTCATGCCCCATGTTTTGCTTTCGTTGTGAGCGTATGGTGGGGGTTCTTTGCCAGTTTCACGTGCACTTGTGTTCTGTTTTTGTTTGAGCACAAGGCCTTTGACCTTGTTTCAGTGGCTGTGTGCTCTTGTCATATGTTCATTGTGTGGTCTAGTCTTGTACGTTTTGTTGAACACATGGTATGTGATTTATTTTTTAGGTGTAACAGATTTGAAAGCAAGCAGAAAGTAGTAAAAGCAAAATGCCTACAGATAAACAGAGAAGGTAATATTTTAGTGAGATAATCTTTCAGTGAGAGTGGAGTGTTACCAAACTAGGTTATGTCAGCTGTCCAGTAAGAGCCTATGTGTGCGTGCCACTGCGATGCTACGACTGCCAGAGATATGGACAATATATATTACACTATACATTTGCGACAACATATCACTGTATTTGTCAATGGAGTCTGGTGGGTTTGAGGAGAGTGATAACCGGCCGTTTTGTTTAAAAGTATCTTATCGTTAACAAACAGGGATCCCTTCCATAATGTCTGATCCAAACCATTTACATGCCCAAAGAAATTGGCAGCATGTTTTGTGGCGGACAGTTGCAGCAGCCGTGGTCAATAGTGGACCAATTTCAATCGGTTGCTTAGACACAAAAACATATGAAAACAAGAAGGTTGAAAAATAGAAAGGTTTCTAGAACGTACTCTTTTTGCAGTCATAATTACATTATTACTTAAGTAATTACTTAATCAAAAAAGTACCTACTCAAGAGAGTGTCATTTCAGACGCAGCCTTTGTGACCTCTTTTACCAATCCTGCTCCTGGAGGGCCACCGTCCTGCACAGTTCTAGCGAGTCTAATTAGGGTTGGAGCTAAATTCTCCAGGAACAGGTTTGGACAACCCTGGTCTATACTTTATTTTCACTTCTGGGAATTCACCAGAATTATGGGTAATGTAGTTCCACACATGGTATTACTAAAAATCATGGTTCAAGCATACATATCTGGTTCAGCAACAGTTCAAGGGGTCACTTTATCATCTGTGCAGCAACTGTAGTAAATTCACAGCCTATGTCGTTTAAACACATTGCAAGAAAAATATTCATTTGACTGATCACTCACTTTATGAATTAATGCATGTTTTTGAAGCATTTGTACCTAGATCATAGTCACATAAATCAAAGAAAGAAAGAAAGACAGTGTTGTTCCAATTCACTAGATATAAATCGCTTTGTTGTTTGCAAATGAATATATGCAAATCAGCCCATCCCATATATACATCCCTTCATCTGATATTTTGGTGTCTAATGCAATTAGACTCATGTGACATTATTGTCCAAATAGTTATTTAGGCCACTGTATGTATAAGTAGTTTTTAGGTTGATTTCTTCCAAAGTATCTCCTGTGCATATGTATCGTAAAAAACTTAAAATGTTTTATGGATTAATATTAAAACAGCCAACAATTGTAACAGCTTACCTTAGTATAAGATATATTCAGTGGTAGTTGCCTTGAAAGTTATGGTCTAAGAGATGGACCCTGCACAGCCAGAAAAAAAAACTAGTTTTAGTTTTCACATATTTCATGTTACATTCACATGAAAAAGACAATCTCCAAATAAAATGTCCAAAAACCATTTTGGAGGATTTAAACCGCGTGTTTATGGCACTGGTAGTCACTTCTATAAGCAATGGAAAGGAGAATATTCATGTGTCATGGTTGTGCGAGACAGCTCAAACACTGATTATTTATAGTGCACACATGCTCAGTGCTTTATAAATAACCTGTAACAAAATACAGCAGTGGGCAAAAGCAAAATGTCCCATTTGAATAACTGACTTTTTAAATAGTCCTACAACTCTTAATACTAAACTGTAAAAATCCCTATCACAAAGGTTGGCAATAAGGAAAGCATTAAATCACTAAATCAAATGTGTGTTATGGTATATGGTATGTTACCAATTCATAAAGGCAGACACTGCTTCCCAAACAGGATAAATGCATCTATGAAGGGCACTTCAGAGTGAGAACAATCATGGCCACCCTAATGAAGAGTCATTCCAAACCAAAGTACACAAAACCGGCCTCTCTAAAGGGCCCTTCGGAATTAAGGATTTTGAAAGGTACAATTGATGGACACTTAGCGCCCATGATTCTTTACGTAGGTTTAATTGTGTGATGATGACCCCTGCTTAACTGCCTCAGCTAGAAGACGCAGAAGTGCGTTCCAAGGAACAGTTTTTTGGTCCTCTACACCATTCATCCTTTCAGAGCTCTCACTCTGGATGGTAGACAATTCGAAGGGATTGGGGAATAGGAAAGAGCCCTTCAGAATGCTTCGTTTCTGAATGAATCGGTTGAATGAATGACTGACTCATTAAGGCAGTGACTTGCCCCCTCTGTTGGTCAAATCAAGTCACCTTTATTTATATGGTGCTTTTTACAATACAGATTATGTCAAAGCAACTGTACAGCATTGATTAGGAAAATAGTGTGTCAATAATGCAAAATGATAATAGTAAACACTCAATGTTCACTTAAAGGCAGCTCATCATTGAATTCGGTGATGTCATCATCCAGCTCAGTTCAGTTTAAATAGTGTCTGTGCAATCAAGTCGACGATATCGCTGGATATTAAGTGTCCCTAACTAAGAAAGCCAAAGGAACCAAAACTCCATCAGTGACAGAATGGAGAAAAAACCTTGGGAGAAACCAGGCTCAGTCGGTGGGCCAGTTCTCCTCTGACCAGACGAAACCAGCAGTTCAGTTCCAGGCTGCAGCAAAGTCAGATTGTGCAGAGGACTCATCTGGTTCCTGTAGTCTTGTCCCGGTGGTCGTCTGAGACAAGGTCATTACAGGGGATCTGTATCTGGGGCTCATCTAGTTGTCCTGATCTCTGCTGTCTTTCAGGGCTGTAGAGGTCATCTCTAGGTGCTGATCCACCATCTGATCTGGATACAGACTGGATCGGTTGGTGAAAATGATCACTACACGATTGCTCTGGTAACCAGCAGGCTATGTTGGTCAGGCTTTTTTGCAGGCTGTTTTGAATGTGTTGTCAAATGGGGACAGCTAAAGTCGAAAGACTAAACCCTACCATTAAGTGACTTAACACCAGTGGCCGGGGCCTATAGTGTAAACGGTGTATAACTATTCGTCATTGTCTTGCTCTGGAGGCGGTCATATGCAAATGAATTTGCCCATGTGACGTCACAAATCTCCAACAATTAAACGAGCCATTTTCAGCACTTGCTTAAATTAATGCTTTGTTTATAATGAGGACATTTTAAGTTATGAAACTTGTAGGATGGTTTAATGGTACAAAGACTTCTCATATGTCAAAAGATCAAGGCAAATTTGATTTCTCATGTCATGGCCCCTTTAAAATGTCCTCCTCACGTAAAAAACAAAACAAAACTTGCAATCAGTATGAGCATTGCGTCAAAAGCAAATAGAGCCCATTATAATCACTGACGCGGTCTACACTGGACACAGTGTACAGATGCCAGTTCAATTTCTTACAAATTCAGTGTAATGGTGAGTTTGCAAAGAAACTTCTGTTGAAAGAGCCAGCTGAATTGGATCTGACAGCAGCTCCATCACAAACTGTACGTAAACAATTTTATAATGTTTACTGACAAGCCTTAAATTGTGTGTGTGTGTACCGAAAGGCAGATAAAATATTCATGATTCAGTTATTGATAGCATTTTTACATGTTGGCTCACTGATATAGCATTGTGCATTACTGTAGTGCTTAGTCTTATTATATGCTTCACTATCCCTTCATATGCTTATCTAAAACACGCTGTAATGTGCTAAAAACAATGAGCAAAAATCAACACATGCACGTACACGCAGCGCATGCAAGATTGAATAAACAAATGCACATGTTAAATTAAGAATGATCATTCTGCCAAGTTCACATTTCTGAATTATCATCCATAAATGTGTCATTAAGTTTTTATAAAATTGGAGAATTTGGAGAACGTACACTGACTGCTGTAAACATTGTCAGTTTAATTTATTGATTGTATGAGTGAATCAAGAGATACAGCATTGCCATGGACAACAGTGAAAATGTACACCAAATGTAGAATCACATAGTATATTACAAAATGTTAATGCAATTATTGTGCTTAAAGATGCAGTTATTCCTCTATTCATAGTGGGCTTCATTTATAATCAGGAAATGATCCGTCACATATGCATATCTATTTAGCATATTCTATAAATCCTCATTTATTTGATGATTCATTTAAACATTAATTTAGTGGGGTGCGGGGATTAATGTCCAAGACTCTTTTCTTTCTCATTTTTAAAGGTCAGCTGGTGTTTAAAAAGGCAACTAAACCATCATTAAAACAACTACGCCACTGTTGATCTGTTTCTGAAGCAGAAAAGTTAAGCAAGTAGAAATTGAGTTATTTTAGCAAGTTGTTAATACAATTGTTGGACAAACAAATGAGTATATATAACGTGTATATATATATATAGATATATATATATAACTTATGTGTCAAAAGTAGGGATGTGCGGGTCTAGTCGACTAAACGGTACAGCTCCTACTAGTCGACACTGAAAACAATAGTCGATTACACGACAGAAAAAAAACAAAACATGATTTTATCGTTCACATTACCATCATTTTAACATTGTATTTAAAACATTTTAAATAAGTTAAAATAAAACGTTTGAAAAATAATACATTATTTTGAAAAGTGTATCTTGGCGAAAACTACATTTGTACCTCAGACCTCACATGCGTTTTCTTTGTGTCAGTTGCGGCGAGTTCAAAAATGACCATGCGAAAGACGAGAAGGTGTGGGATTGTTTTGAATTAGAAGGAAACGGAAAAGTTGTGTAAACTGTGTATTGTCAAATTGTCTTACAATAACTACTGGAGCGATGCGTAATCATATTCAATACAGGCACGTAGGCGTTAGCTTAAGAGGCTAGCCAAAGCCAGCTAATGTCAATCCCGTCCGCGCCGTCTATTCCTCTAAAGACCCACTTCGGTGGTGGTGCAGGATGTCCAGGCGCTTTCTGAAACATTATCGGTTTGCTTTTCGTTATCTCTGCGTGCCGGCGACTTCAGTTCCTGCCGAGCGCGTTTTTTCAAGTGCAGGAATTTTATTGTTAATCGCCTCAGGTCCAGTACTTTAACCAGACCACGTTGATAATTTCACTGAACAAATAACGCATGGTCTGAGAGAGTAAAATGGGCATTGTTGCATTTTGTTTTTAGATAATATAGCCTACACGAAGTATGTTTTCAAAAGCCATTTTAATGCGATCTCTTGATAAACCTTCCTATTGTTTTTTACTTGTGTTTTAATATGTTGGCTAACATTACATGAAGATGAAGATTCTGTCAGGCTATTGATTGATTTTACATTGTTCTGCATTTCCCCAGCTGATTTGAATAAATAAGCTATGCTTTGGCCGACGTTGAGTATATGCTCTTCTTCTTTTTCTTTTTAACGACCACTTAAAATGAAATGATGATAACGCGAGGCAAGTGAGCGGCAAGCGGAATTCATTGAGGGATTTGACGGTGTGATTCATAGATTAAGTATTTCAAATATAGGCTAGTATATATGCTACACGCACGCACAGAGTTTTTTTTTCTTACCATCTTTTGGGGGTTTCTTGCTTTTAGACTAGTCGGATACAAAACTTTTGTTTAAACGTCAGTCAAATTAGTCGTCGCGCACATCCCTAGTCAAAAGATCAAGTAAAATAAAATTTCTCAATGGATGACCCCTTTAAAAAAGGCAGATGAATCAAGTCAATAAAACCACACACACACACACACACACACACACAAAAAACCAATCTTGCTACTGATTTAAAAGTAGGATTCACCTGAGCTTTGACCACAGCGCTTCTTACTTTGGAAAAAATAGGCCAAACAGTGATGTGGTTTCTTTAAGTTGAACTCTGCAGGGCCCCCCCCCCCCTCCATGTGTGGGAAAAAAGGGAAGCGCTGATGTCATGAGTAATTGTGCAGTGATTGCCATGGAAACAGCAAGAGGCAGAAAGAGACGTGGGGGGGTGTTCGCCCATCCTCAGCTCTTCAACAACACTGCTCTAACACACACTCTTATGCTCAGCAGAAGAACAAATACTTTGTATTTTCATGACTTCTGTGATGCAGGGATGTTTGAAATGTAATACACAAGAGGAACGGTGCTTCGCTTCAATACGTTTTCAGTGTCTGTGTTGCAGAAATAGAGACAAAGCGACCATGTAGTGAGCATTATATAATATAATAAAAAGCAAAAACATCCCTTCCACATGAATCAGAGGTTGTTGGCCACAACTAAAGCGATGCACATCACATTTTATTAATTGCTTGTTACTAACGTTGCAACCGAGCGGCCACACATTCCTTCAACCCAAGTGAAGCACCATAGACGTCATGAATATATAAGTTATGTGTCGCCCTCTTCAGCTGCAGCACACTGCAAGTGTGCGATAGCATGCAAACAGAGAAACCGCAGTGACTGGCGGTGTTTCGGGATTGATTGTGTCGAGCTACGCCCCTTGTTCACATTCAGAGTGGACGTGGATGTGTGCGATGAAAGGCATGCTTTGCCCGCTCCTGCGACAGGCTTGTGAAAGCACCCCCGTCCAGTCCGCTCCCACTCTTTTGTGCTGCTTTCGACGACTCCTCTTACATAACAAGGATCCAGCTCTCACCAGTTCTGCTGCATGGCTGGCACTGAGGCTTCATCATGCAAGCCTGGGCTTTTCTGACTAAAACCAAAATTGGCCTGACATATCCTTTCAAGAGATCGTGAGGCGTTAAAATATTCACTCACAATTAAATTGTCCATTCGAACGACTTTTAGGAGGTGTGTTTCTCAGTCATTAGCAAGATAATATCTTTAAAAAAGCACCAGAGCCATTCTTGTTCAAAGGCAAAAATTAGGGATGCACCAATCATGATTTTTAATGGCTGATTCCAGTTGTTTTACAAGCTAGTTTCCAATAGACTATTACAAAAGCCTCTTTGCTTTAAGCAAGAGACAAGAAAGAATGAAAAAGCACATGAATTAGATGCTTACTTGCTGTATTACAGGCTAAACTGGCCTTAGACAAAAAATGAATAAATATGTAGCCATTTAAAATTCGAGGCACTCGCTGCATAATCACGATCCAAACAAATATGCTAAAGTCATGTAGCATGAGCAGTCTTTTATTTATTTAAACTAGATTGTATAATCATAATATTTAAAGCAAAAATGGTCTGACTTCAGCTTTCTCAAATTATGTTAAAAATGCAAATTCACTCTCTGACAGCAGGTGGCGCTTATGGAATAGCAGCAATATAGTGTATCCTTGGTTATCACAAACCAGGTCTACACAGAGGTAAGACGAAATTAAAATCTCAGCACATCTTTTCTAAAGCCAGTCAGTTCCCTTCAGAGAAACATTCTTTAAAAATGTAACCCCCCACACTCAATATTTAGAACTTTCCTTCAATATTTTGCGCATCTCAAACAGTGATCTTGGTCTGCCGTGTACAGTATTTTCCGTTCCATCTCTGACCCCCGTTAACATCCCGTTTACACACTTTCTTAATATTTCCACACAATTTGGGAAATGATAGCAGTGCAATTTGTGAGCAAGTTCGAAACAGAGATGGTCCGAAATAAACGAAAAAAGCATGGTTGCTTAACTAAGTTGCCACACATACTGAAAGACTACAATTCACGCTATTTTTGAAAAGGGTTTGACAAAACCTTTGACCTATCAAAACAAAACTGTCCAGCTGCTTAAAATGGCTCTTGCATCTTTTAGTGACTCACAAACTGCCAAGTTCTGCATGCACATAATGTTCAGTTGTTCATACCACCGCCAACCTCTATCCTGAACTTCAGCTTGCACGTAACTTTTCAAATACTGCCAAAATAGGCAGGAATTATTTGGCCCTGTCAAAGCTTCATCTAGACCAGTGGTCTGATTCAGGTCATAAGCACATTAGTAGAGCGTCAAAGATCTGAAATGGGGGTGTCAGACAAAGGAGACATGCTAAATGTGTAGTGCTGGAGTCTCCAGGAACATGGTTGGGAACCACTGATTTAGACCAATGGAGGATTGAGGTATGGGCGTCACAAAATTTGAAATGGCGATTTGCACAATTAGTTTTCTATCGCTCATTTGCATGCCACATCAATTATATCTTCACTCTGTGGATCAATTAACCTTGTGAGTTAAGCCCAGTTCACACCACCAGCAGCAAAGCACCATGATCCCATTGACTTTCACTGAAGAGCTTGCAACCAGAATTAGGCGTGTCCAGCAATGCAACAAAATTGAGAAAAGCGATTTTTGGGAGCGACTACCAATGGGAGTCAGCGGAGTGCATGTGACCCATCTCCTGTCAGATAATGCATTGCTATTCACTCAGCATATCTAGTTGTATTAACAAAGCTTTTTATATTAAATCAAGGCTACTCACCACAAACAAATTGCTCGTCTGGAAATGGTTCGAGGAACCAAAAAGCTCAGTTTTATCCTTTGTAATCAAACAAGTTTTCTCCAGTATAAAGCCTCTGTTGCTATATTGCACTATATTGTATTAAAAATCAAAGTTTACCATGCACCTTGCTCAGAGCAACAGTATTAAATGCTTGGAAATAAGGCTTCATGTCTTTAAAGCGCTATGCACTCAGCGTTATTTCTGTGAAGCTCGTTTTATTTCCTCATTCATTTTTATTGATTAGCATCTTCAGTCTCTTGGAGATCTTGGAAGCAATGACTCTTAAAAAGCTACAGGACAGTGCAAGTTATATGACTTTTAACTAGCATGACCGTTTGCATAGGAGTTGTTGTGTATATATTGTTGAATAAAATGTTAAAAGTTTATCTTAACCACTTCAAAACACATGCAGTCAACAAAATTACTGTTGAATCATTTACGGTTACTGTACAAATATATAAATAAAAGTGTATACAGAAATTTGAACGTGAAACCAGCATACAAACGTTTTTATGAAGAAATCATGATTCAGTAAAAACTACTTCTAAATTGACAAAATTTGTAGCAACAACTCAAAGAACAAGTACGCAAGTATCTAGACTTAATCAGTGTTACGATGATATGTTGATTTTGCACTCAAACTGTCGCTGTATCCATTTTTTTATCATACATAGTGGTGAAATATTGAAGCTAGATTTCTAAATCCTTCTATTGATAAACAGTTTGTCCAGATTAACTAAGAATGTCATGTAATAGTGTGTCTGTGATAGTTGTGTGGGTTATAAATTGCAATATATAGATGCAATAATTAGTAAAAGGGCATGCAGAACAATGTCATATGCTTTTTTGGCTAATGAATAAATACAACTAATCGTTTCAGCTGGTGACATTTAAAAATACATATGCGAAATTCAAACCGGTGTACCATCCAGCACGAACAATATAATTAGTCACACTATGAAATGCCACCAAATAAACCACAATTCATTCATAACCACACTGTGAATATATAGTTTCAAAGACTTCTTTTTTTTCTGGTTTGCGCGAAATCATTAAGTAGAATATAAAACCACGTCTACCTCACTTCTTTTTGATACTTTTGAGTCTTATTTTTGTTTAAATTTTAACTTTTATATAGTTTTAAATGTTAAGATTATTGATGTGTTGTTCCAAACGGCTGAATATGAATAAGAGCAGAATGGTGCTTTTTGTTGTTGTTGACGGAGGATTGGTTGGGAGTGGGGGGCTGAAAGGGGGTTCGCCCGGGACAGACAACAGCATGTCTAATGTGATAATTTCACCGGTCATCTAAAAAAAAAAAAGGGAGTAGAAAGTTCTTGGAGAGTTAAAGGGGTCATATGATGCGATTTCAAGTTGTTCTTTCTCTTTGGGGTGTTACAAGCTGTTGTGCATAGATAAGATCCCTAAAGTCTCAAAACCAAAGAGATATACCTAAGATATTCTTTATCAAAGTCAAGACTCTGCCACGCCCCCTAAAACGTCTCGTTCTAACACGCCCCCAACATATCTACTTCACTATGTGGAAATATTATCATAATACCGCAAAGAAAGAAGGCGTGGTTTCAGTAACCGCAGTTATAGTGTTGAAGCAGCATGTCAGGGAGAAACTGTGTTTCTAGGCGAAAGCAAAAGCAAAAGCACTTTATTTGGCCTTCCAGTAGTTCTTTAGGAATCTGTAAGATTACTTGCAACAGAACAGCAATGCGTTTTATGGACGACCGTTTCATGAACCTAGGATAGGAGGTAATTCTGATTTTGCTATGACAATCTGGCGCTTCTGAATTAGCTACTGTAAGTATGTTTTGTTATTATTTTAAGTATTTGTTATTGACTGTTCAGATGCGGTGTTTTGCGCATTGTGTGTGTGTGTGTTTGTGTGTGTGCAAGAGAGACACAGAGAAGCGCCGGAGAGAGACCAGCTTCATCCCTGTGTCTGTCACGAGACTCTGTTCCCCTTTCGGGCTCTGTCTTTACATTTATTTTGAAAGATGAAGCTGGCGATTATGGTAAGGGGCGTTACATTTCCGACGAGTGTTCGGTGTTTCGGCCCACACAGCACTGGGTCACTGGGCCAATCAGAGCAGACTGCGCTTGTCGTAGGAGGGGGTTTTGTTGAAAACGACGCGTTTGAGAGAGGCGGGCATAGAGGACCTACAATAATGTACAGTATTTGAAAATTTTGTTTTTTGAACATTAAAGCATGTCAACACATTGTTACACCAAATACAAAAAATTATGATATTTTAAAAAAGCATCATATGACCCTTTTAAGTTTGCCAAGTAAGCTCAACCCTACAGCATGCGAAATCTTGAGATTTGGAGACGCACACTAGAAACATGGCTGATCAAATGAAATGCAAGATGAGAGAGAACTCAAACAAGCCTTCAATGGTTGGGTATGAATTTTTTCCAGCTCCTGTTAATTAACTATAACATATGACTGGTTTCAATGCATTGACATATGCTTATTAATTTGACTAATATTATTTCAAATCTTTAACCACCTCGCTCAGATTTCAGATCAGATTTTTCTTCCTTTAGAGACTGTCAAATAGCATTATGTCGCATTAAGCAGTAATATAACACTGCTTCATTGCATGCATGCATTATTAATCAATCCAATGATTATATTAATGGCATGTTGCATTAACGCTTTCCACTGTGTTGACTGAAAATTAATTTGCTCATATTCATATAACCCTGTCCCACTATAAACGAGGCGTCTAATAAATGACCAGTGAAACCAGCATGAGTAATGATGATTGCATGCATTTTCTTCATATATTTATATAGAGAGAGATAATCAAATAAACATCTGATGACAGCTGCCAGAAAACAGCAGGTTCCTCCTGTGGATCTGATCGGTGCACGTACCTTTATCGATTAAAGCATCCGATATGGTTGAATGCGCGAGAGAGAAATGTCACATTTCTGCTCCTGCAGTTGACTCTCGCGGAGAAGAATCGCACAGTGCTTCCCCTTTGCGCTATTTATAAATGGTTATCTGATCTCCCCCAAATCTCTGGTTTAGTTGGGAGTTAATAAACGAGGCCAAACATGCAAACTATAACAGGCGCTGAGAATGAAAACCGCGTGCACCAGATGTGACAGAGAAATCAAATCAGGCGTCCTCATTCTTCACCGCCTCTAAAACACATTTGGCACGTGTCGTGTTTCATCTGTTTGCCGCACAAGCGTCGTCTCGGTGGTCTCGGTGGGAGATGTTTGAATGCTGCTGCTGCTGCTGCTTCACGCGCGCGCGATCTCAGCTGTCTGATTCGATCCATCAGCAACACAAGCCCCGCCCCCATCCCATTGTCTGTGTTTACAAAGCTTTTGCAATTTCATTTAACTTTCCCTGCATTATATTTATTGGTACATTTAGGTAGGGAAGATTTTGGGTCGTAGCAATTATGATTAATCTATTGCAAATTTGACATGATTTTTGCTGAGCATTTTTGGCAGAGGTACTGTGTCCTTGCGTGATTCCGCCAGAAGGTGGCACTGTAATATTTCCAAATAAATAGATTAGGAAACATAAATAAATAACAACAACTGAGAAAAACAAGTTTAAACACTCATTATAGAGATTTGTGCATTACCAAGAATGATAAATTGTCAATAATTTAATAGAGGGTGATGAACTCTGGGGCTGAATCAGTAATGTTTACGTCTTCCTCCACCTTACCCACATTCAAGGGGCTCCGGTTAGCTGTAATGCCAGCTTCACAAACTCACAGAAAGTCCCTCAAGGACGATCGATGAACAGCATTGATTTCAATGGCTCATTTAATCTAGCCCAATACAATGAAATGAGGCCACAGTCCGGATAATGCATTTGATATACTAGATCTAAAAACTCACTGGTGTGGTCATCGAGGGATCGATCTCTCTCACTGGGGAGAAGGACACAAACAGCCACAAGATCCATTGGATTTGGTTAGTTCTTCTGTAACGCTGCCAGGGATGAAAAATAGTTGAATATAATTGCAAGATTCTAGTTGACAGTGAATAATGCCATCCACTGAAGATGCAGCAATGCAGCAAAGATGATGCAGGAATAACACATTACTGAATTTATAAGCATACTCATGATATGTTTAGTAATCTGTTAATAATTTATTATCCTGGCGGACAAACAGGGCAGAGAAGCTGTTTCTCCAATGAAACCTATATCAGATGTGGACACAGTAAAGGTCAAAATGAGGAAGTGTCTCAGTACAGTCACAAGATGTTTCACGACCCATTCAGATGCACTGATTGAGTTTATACATGTCTTGGACATTAAAGACCTGGTAAGACAAAAATGTATTGGTTAATAATAGGCTTTTTTGGGTTAAAGTTTTCTTTTTATCAAATAAACTTTAGAAATGTATTAAGTGTATAGTTATCAAAGCATTGACAAGCATATTGTTTACATCTTATGATTATACATTTGGCACTATTCACTTCCATTGTGAATACTGTGTTGTTACCTAGGTTTGTGATTATATTAAAGAACAAGAGAGATGGGTCCAAATGATAATTTTTTGGGGGAATACTTACTGCACAAGTAATGGCTGCTATGATCTGTGTAGTGGTGCCTGGAGAAGTGGGAATACTCTTAATTTATGCCCCCATTTTTTTAAAGCGGCCCAGCAAAGCATGAATGCCCTGTGTTATAAACAGTGACATGTAAGACTAGTCTTGCATATTTAGTTCACCCCATTATGAAATTAATATTAGCCAAAGAAGAGGTGCAGAATTTGCAATCAATAAATAAATAGACTGCAGCAATTAACATTTTGCCAGAACCATTTTCCACTTTTTCCATTTTTATCACAGAAGATATATTTTATAGTTTGTATAGCCTACTGTATTAAATGCTATGTCAACTAACACTGCATTATTCAGATGCTTGTTTTATTGCCTGGAGATGACTTGAAAAACACATTGTCACAATCGTGGGTTTATTGTCACGTTTCAGCAGTCAAAACGTTTCTTTTTACTCAGAGCAGAGAATGCTTTGGCTACAGCGATAGCTATACTAGTGATTTCCTGGCACGTCACAAGTTATTACTTCTAAAAAAACATCACATCATGTTATTACATCACTGGTGTTCAGCTACCCTCCATCAAAGACACTTAACTCAAACGCTGCCTACGAAGGGTGAATAATTTACGCTTATTTATATACATTGGCTATTTGCATTTCTGGTTAGATGCTAACTGCATTTCATTGGCCCTGTACTTGTACTCTGCAAAATTACAATAAAGTTGAATCTAATCTAATGGTACTACATATAAGTTTGCATCGTCAAGCTGCTAAAATAACAGAAAGAGACTGACGTTGGGAAGCTTTGCATATTCAAGTAAAACAATGGCAGCGCTCACTCTTACTTTCAAGATAAGGTGGATTCACTAAGCAGAGAAAATCTATTGAAGGTAACTTCACTTGACAAAATACATTCATTTAGAACACCAAGCAATGTCATCCAATATTGGAGTTTGATATATGTTGATGTTTAAGGAAGGCATTATCCCGCTCATACCATTGTTACTTGCCAGCATGGACATCTTAAGGGTGTCATTGAGATGTGTGAGTGTGTACCCGCATCTGAAGACTCTTTTTCAATATTATTTTTTATTTATGGCAAAGAGTCACACCATTATGTATGATAAAATGCATAGTCAAGGTTACTTAACACCCCTTGTTTACATATTTCTGAATAGTTGTTCCTATTATTGCTAAACACAGCCATGCAGATGATCAGTTCTTGTTGGTGCAATTATTTCCAAAGTCAAGCTTAAAGAATGCCTAAAGAAAGCAAGCTCTAATTGGTTTTAGTTTCTTGTTTATTCCATCTGCACTACTCATGGTCAATTAGTAATACAATGGTCATATACTGTATGTCTAATTTAGGAGTGTTTTGGTACAACAAAAAATCCATATATATGCCATATATGACATAAGTCAGAGAACTTAAATAATTAAAAACAATATGCATCAAGACCCCTTTATTACACATTCATTGTGTTACTCTGAAAGATTAATCAGTGCATGTTATTAAACAAAATGTGTTCGTAATCAGAATGTGAAAACGTTTTCCGTCTCTGCTACTGTAATCTACCGCAGGAAAAGTTCAGGACCAACAGCACAAATCTGATCAGTTAACTTGCCATTTAACAAAAGAAGAAGAAAAACAGTATTGTGCATCTCCTAAAATCAGTGATCTTGTAAGTACTCACTGTGTGGATGACCAGTAGGAGGATGATTGAATAACTCTTCACAGGTGTTTTGGAACAGACATACCCCGAGTAAGTTCAGGGTACGTGTGACAGTAAGTTAACCTTGTTTTCTGGAATACCCCCCACATGTACTCCAACTTTTTCTAATGTTTCTAATTTGTTGTGTGCAATACCATAAGAACCTGCTCTGTGTACAAGTGGAGACAATGGCAATGTTAACTAAAACAAAATTGTATACTGTATATTCATTCTTTCCTCTTTCACTGCGTTCGCATGAATGTGTTTAACCATGGCAAAAAGCGAGACACTTTCTGTACGACTTAGCCGTTCTTGCAGTCGGTCCCTGAAGTCTGGCTGACTACGCCGGTGAGGAAGAACACCTCTCTATACAGCGTGAGCACAGGGCTGCCGTGTCCCAAGATGCAGTCTGCTTTAGCTCGAGGTGTAGCGCACATGCCATTTTGTTGGTGATCTGAAGACAAAATAAAAGCACTATATTTAGCTACTTTAAAGAACTTTGATTCACTCTGCTGTTACCCCCATACTGTATATTCCTTTCCTCTGTTCCCCCTTTTTATTTTGAACAATTTATGCACCAGCTGATCCCAAGACCTCAATATTGATAATAGACCTGAAAAGCAAAATCTGTGCAGGGGCCTCTACAATGCAAGGTTGTTCATAGAGCCTCTGGTTATCTAGTAATGTTACTAGAGCTTAATCCAGGGTTTTGTGAAGGTAAATTCAATAGACCTTTTCAAGACCAAGTAAAGAATATGTAAGGAATGATTTGAAGGGAACATAATACGTCATTATGTTCTCTAAAGCAAACAATATGCTGCAGTAGCTTCAAAGTTTGAAGATATAACTTCCAACAGATCTTAGTATTTTTTTTCTGGAAATAATAGTACGTCACCTCTGATCATGCTGATAAAAAAAAAGGTCATTTTGCTCTTCTTGTCAATCAGTGTTTGTGTCCCCCCCCCCCCCCCCAGTGCAAATGTCTAAAAATTCTTAACAAGATAGATTTACTTGAGAAGAAAACCTACTAAGATAAACGTGTTGTTTTTTCTCGAGAAGTTGTCAAATAATGTGATTTTTGGTTTGATTCAAACTAGACAAATTCTGTCAATAGGGCTCAGAAAAATCGTCTTAATGTAAAGAACAAAGAATCGTGCCCCACTGACGGATATTTTTTCTAGTTTCAAGCAAACTCACGCGTCATTGTTGTTCAGTTTCTCAGAAAACAAGATTTCATTTTCCATCTCAAATCCCGATTTAAAGATTTTCAGATATATAGATTTGAAACATCAGATGTGATTTTTTTCAGTGAAATGCAGCATTTAAATCATGACTTTCGGATTTTTCGTCTCAGATTTAGACTTTTGAGTCCCTTTCGTTTGTGAAGGGCGATATAGACATTTTTTTAAGACCTTGAGGACCCTGTATGCAATATCTCCCCCTGAATGTGAAACTTGTTGCTTAAAACTGCTTCAGTGTTTGATTCTCTATGGTTACACTTTATTTCGATAGTCCACTTTGGACATTATACTAACTACAAGTAACGTTGCAACTACATGTCAACTAACTCTCAGAGTAGACTGTTAGGTTAGGGTTAGGGTTTGTAGAATAAGTTTAGAGTCAGTATGTTGTATGTTGTGGACCCATCAAAAGAAAGTGTTAGAAGATATTAAGCAGACAGTCTACTAATACTCTAATGACTGCTAGTTGACATGTAGTTGCAAAGTTACTTACTGATTACATAATGGTCCGGGTTAAATTGGACATATCGGAAATACAGTGTTACCTTCTCTATTAGTCAACACCTGATGCCTAATTTTACTGAACTGGACAAGCGCTCCCCACAGAATAAAGGATGCCCTTTGTCGACCCAACACAAGGTCAGATTGGACTTTTTCAAACTAATTGTTGTCTGAAAGGTAATGAGACACCTGTGCTGCTACACTCTTTTCTAATATTTAAGAAATAAATGATACATTTGAAATAGGTTGACAAAAGTAGTTGGATTTGCTCCTGTTTTTTATTTTATTTATGGGAGTTTTTATAGCAGTTGATGAGGGGAAATAATGTGTTGGAAGAGGATCAAGTTGACAAATAGTAGATTTAGTTTTTTAAATAATACATGTTATCTCATCAACTGTAGGACTTTTAAGGGTAGACCTCCTTGATTTGCATGTTAAGGGACAGTAGAGGGAAATCATGACTGGGGCGATTGGACATTTAGATTTTCCATTTATTGACCCCTTTAAATAGTGTACTTTTTAAATAGAGCTCAATCAAGATGGGGGTTCAGGTACCTGTCTCGCAGTGGATTCCTGAAAAGCCTGATTTACAAATGCAGTCCTAACCCCCCACACTATCTGAACACATGGCTCCATTTTCGCATGGCTGGACAGCACACTGGTCAGCATCTAGCATGTAAAACATCACCAGGGATAACACATATCGCACACTGAAAACTATAAATGTATAAAACCAGAATACAGCATATCTTGAGCATTAGTACATGATTCTCTGGAAGGCTTGATTATGACTGGTCAATCGTAGCATTCTCATCTGCAATAGTGTTTATGATGACCGCTAAAACTACTGTATACTGCTTTCCCAGGAAATCCGACATACTTCTTACCTGTTGCTAGTTTCGTGTAATAACCAGCTGACCTGTACAGGGAATAGGTCCAATGTATTTCATATATTTCTTTAGTTTCTCTAATCAATATGATTGCATCAGGGCAACAAGTCTTTATTCGTCTCATTGGATTGCCCGAAATGCTGGGTTTCCCAACTCCAGTCCATTCAACAAGCTGTTGAGCTGAACCAAGTGCTTTAATTAATGAGACATCTAACACATTTTGGTTAGTGGGTCCCCAGGTCTGGAGCTGAGAAACATAATGGATATGGATTTTTTGCATCTGGAAAAACAGCTGACTCCAGACTTTCTCACATGACCATCATGCATATGCAACATTCACAACTTACCAATCTAGACGGACCAGAAGATGTCCTTTAAAGAAACATAAACACAATCCATTTAAGTCTGTACATAAATACAAGTGCAACTGTGAATATTAAATGTGTAGAATAGTAGTGTGTGATATTCACACATATGTGACTCTGCAGCACAAAAGCAGTGTTAAGTCGCTGGGGGATATTTGTAGCAATAGCCAACAATACATTGTATGGGTCACAATTATACATTTCTCTTTTATGCCAAAAATCATTAGGATATTAAGTTAAGATCATGTTCCATGAAGATATTTTTTTAATTTCCTACCGTAAATATATCAAAACTTAATGTTTGATTAGTAATATGCATTGCTAATAACTTCATTTGGACAACTTTAAAGATGATTTTCTCAATATTTAGATTTTTTTGCACCCTCAGATTCCAGATTTTCAAATAGTTGTATCTCGACCAAATATTGTCCGATCCTAACAAACCATACATCAATGGAAAGATGATTTATTCAGCTTTCAGATAATGCAGACATCTCGATTTCGAAAAATGGACCCTTATGACTGGTTTTGTGCTCCAGGGTCACACATGACAGCTCAACTTTTTTTTTTCGATGATGATAATTAGAAAATATTTTTGCAGAGTGTGTGTTTTGCACTGGTATCTCAGCCGCTTTATAAACTTTTCAGACCAAATATTTGGCCACTTAACTGAATATTTTAGAAAGGTGAAATGATTGAGTCATTGAATCATTCAGTCAAATGATTCATTCAGTAACGAAGCACAACTACGTGTTGTTCGGACACACAAAACAGTTCTGCGGTGTTCAACAAAAGTTTATGTTGATAAAATATTAACAGTATTGTGTCAAAAATGTTAACTTATTGTTTATTGAACTGTTTTATAAAATCAGTATGACACTACCAAGGTGTTTTTTAGTTTGGTTTGTGCAAAGCAAATGACACACTCGAGAATGTCAGCTTGCACATCGTTACACAAACAATAATTACGATTTCATCACAGACAATAAATATCACACACCCCTAGCGTAGACAGGTGAATTCAGGTTCAGACTCACTGTGCGATAATTATCCTGGAAGACTTCTCTCGCTTCTTCCTCTAAACACTCCCTCTCGAGGTTGGCAGGGAGTTTAGTCTCTTCATCATCCGTGTTGCTTCTCTTCTGACGGGAAATTAAACTAAGTGCATCCCACTTTTCCAGGAACACGGGAGCTGAAGTGTCTAGGCACAAAATGATTTTATACAGTATGAAAGGCAGGTGAGAAATAGATAAGTGATATTTCAGTTGAAACATTCAAACATGATTTATGGCCACCAGAGACCTGCTGATGAGCGAGAATCCTCGGCTACCCGATGGCTGAACGGCTCTTATCTGATGTGGAGGATGGAAAAACATTTAGCTTGTCGGTTGTGGTGTGAGTGAGGCACAGATCATTAGACAGTCAAAAAATGTTCATTGTTTAATTTATTTAACCTACATCTTTTATGCATTTAAAAATGACTCGGTTAACTAAATTGCAGGGCTCTGATGGCCACCTGAAAGACAAAGTATATTTCTAACTAAAAACTAAATTGCAACTACGATTGATTTACTGATCGATTTTAAACAGTAACACAGATTTTGTTTCAGAAATGCATGCATTTGTTTCATTTGCTTACATTTATTTATTTACCTTATTAATCATTTCTCAAATGTTTTACCTCCCTGTTGTTATTGCACAATTTAAAAAACGGTCTTATTTTCTAGATTTTATGATCCAAAAGGCACTCACTTCCAGGATTGACTATGCATTCACAGAATCTTTCATGCAGTTACATCACTGTTAGGCATTAAACTCGATGCTAAATGCTGGTAAACCGGTGATCAGACTCAGACTCTTTTTCTTATATGCCCCGTGATGCTTTGTGCAAATGATGGGAGTAACTTCAGTCAGCAACTGCTAATGAACCTTTTAGTTCACAGTTCGAATGCAATGAGAATTTCTCCGTACCTCTCAAGCAAAGCATTAACAAATCACTTTTGGCAGACCGCTAATAACCTTTGTGGAGTCTTTCCACGGCAATATTACAGACGTGTTAAATATCACCGTAGTAATAACTCTTTATTATGTGACGTACATGTAATGCTGCTTTCACCAAAAATGTTCCTACATTAACTGGAACATCAATGGATATTGCTTCGAGTCATAAATATTGTGTTTCCCTGCTTTAGAAACATTCCGGTAAACAATGCTAAAAGGAATTGCAGGTGAAAGGAAGATAAAATTACATTTCCAAGCACCTCTGTGGAAACAAACCAGACAAGAGACACCAGTAAGGATTTGGGGAGAAAAAATTCTTTCCAGTGAAGTATTTCGTTCATGTTTTACTTATTAAATTGAGAGTACAGATCACAACTGTGCAGTAGGCTATGTGTTTTCTTTTACGTATTGTTACAGCTGAATACAATAAGCGGACTGAAGAAGGCAGATATTCTCAAAGTCACATTAAAATGCCAAGCGTGGCATTATTTTCCAGATGGATAATAATAGAGCATGATGGAAAATTTACAGCTGATGAACCAGGATTATTTGTAGCGCAGCCTAAATATTTAACATGATATTTTTCAGTGCTTTTGCGTGGCAAACCGGATGTGACGGACGCTGCAGTTTTGTCATCAGACGCTTTAAATGCTCGAGCTCTTTAAAGTCGGGTGGATTCTGATTGCCCGCCGGTGTTTTTATCGCTCATCAGCTTGAAAAGAATTGCTCTGATTCCTTTATATGGTTATCATTGCATTTGTGCTGCTATTCGTCTGATTTGAGCAATTTTTTAAAACTAGCCCATATCTTTTGCGTTATCGTCCTTGGTGTGGCCCTAACACAACCAATCAC
This sequence comes from Sinocyclocheilus anophthalmus, assembly GCA_018155175.1. Taxonomy (NCBI): domain Eukaryota; kingdom Metazoa; phylum Chordata; class Actinopteri; order Cypriniformes; family Cyprinidae; genus Sinocyclocheilus; species Sinocyclocheilus anophthalmus. Next base: position 80,946 of record JADLZN010003042.1, read on the forward strand.
CTCATAGACTTGATGTCACTGAACCACTGTTTGCGGATGCATTAAAAAGTGCAGCTGAATACAGCCTGTCACAAAAATCTGTCCGAGACTTCTTTAAAACAGCTTTTTTTCCTTCTGTTGAGGCAACATTACAAGCAAACTATTGCGCAGGCCCTACACTGTCAAAATAGCACACAGTCTCACTTTGGGTAGAGCAAGTTTATAAGGCAATGTTTTAGCGCAAATGTATTTTGTACAATGCTATCTTAACAACAAAAAACACTCCGCAGCAACAGGGGCCAAACTCGGTGAGGACTTGGCAACCCTACCAGTGCTCGCGCCTATTACTCTTCTCAACGCTTGCCACGATGAATCAATGCGTTTTATTTAAGCATTTTATACGGATTTTCATTGGTATGTGAGGCTCTATTCATTTGCTTAATTAATTTGCATGATTATACGCTGAAGTGGCCAAATGTCTGACAAAAACGGCCAACGGCGTTTGTTTATTAACCACAAGAAAATGAGCATCATCAGCATCAAAACCTTAAAAATCAGGTTTTAACCTTAAAATGCAATGCATGTTCTCAGTTATTTATTCTAGGCTATATTACATAACGGAGACTCGCCGCTTTAGGTCGTGACGCAGAGCTTTGGATGAAGAGACGATTATTAATAATGTCTGATATCGACCTGCTGTCAGATCTACTGAGCGTCAGAGCGACATTATAGCATCTATAGGCATTGTTTTGTACTTAAGCATGAGCCGTCCTGTGTTTGTGAGTATATATATATAACCACACGAGGGAGCAAACAGACTTTTGTAGCTTTTCCTTGAACAATGAATTATTGGCTGTGATAATCACACTGAGCTACCATTTGATGCTTTCATCCGTTTGTGTTGTGTGTGTGTGTGTGTGTGTGTGTGTGTGTGTGTTTTGTGAGGTAAGTCCAGTTTTATTTATACAGCGCCTTTGAAAAGCAGTGTTTCAAACAAGAGAAATGCATAGCAGAGATTTACAGACTCGCATCAAAACTATCTACAGACTTTTGGCCAAAGAAATAATAGAAATGTAGCAAATTAAGATGAGACATATATTATAATATGTGATGTCTCAAGAGGTAAAATATGGAAGCCCGTTTTCGCCACTGAATAAAACATTTAAAAAAGGTAATTGCGACTTTTTATCTCACAATTCTGACTTTTTTTCACAGAATTGTGAGAAATTAATTTGGGGGGCGGGGTAAAGACATATTGTTCGCAGAATTGTTGATAAAAATTCGCAATTAACTTTTTTTTTTTTTTTATTCAGTGGCGGAAACGGGCATAAAGTTTGAATTTATTTATATTTTTTAATATTTTATTTTACTAAAAATGCATTGATTGCATTGTAATTTATTTATTGTGTTATTGTGTTATTTCATAATGCTCGCAGATAAACCTTGATCACTACAAGTAAGTGCTAAAATAGTATAGCTTTATACAATTAGGGGAATTTTATCTTTAGTATATATGGGTCAGACGAAAAAGGTTTTCAACTATCAAAACAATACAAGTTTAATACAGCTTAATTGTTTCATACATTAGAAGACACATTTCCAGTGATTGCTGTTGATGTTGACAAAGGATATTGCTCCGTCTTATGATTCAAAGTTCACCGATGATCATCACGGTTACTGTAGTGTATAATAGCACATTTTGTAATTTCACGGTTTAAGTAAAACTCATTTGTGAGTACTTGGTTATGCCGTTCGTGACCTCTATCTCTTCCTCATTGTATACTTTATACATTATCTGCACAATGAAAAAATCAACCAATTTTAAAGCATGTAATATAATAATGTATTTGCTGGTTCGTAATAGTCAACCTGTTTTACAATCCATATTGCGCTCTTCTGTAATGTGTATATATATATCAGATTTATATGTATGACCCCATACATACACACAGTAAGAGATGTATGCAACTATGAGCGAACAGTACAATATATAGTGAGTTTTGATTGAAAAATGTTTTGTTCTATTTAATATTTCAATGGATTGATGCATTTTTATTTTTACATTATTTATATGTGGCTTCCAGAATAATCTGCGATCTACTATAATACCCAGAAGTTTATTTTCATTTCATTGGAAGAGCACAAATTAGCAAAAGTCCTTGACTTGATATCAATTTCTTTATAAAACTTGTGTAAAAACAATATCACACTTGCCTTGTATTATTGAATTCCGCTGTAAATCAATACATTCTTAGTAAAATGAAAGTAATTAAAGAACATGAGGCTGTTTTTTTATAATCAATGTCCTTCTTTCCATAGAAATGAACCTGTGCATGACATACCATGTCATTTAACACATGCATGACTTTGGAAATGTTGGGCAACAGTTTGGAAAGTTTATAATTTATAGTATGTCATAACTAGTGAGGTACCAGACAGGCTGTAAGAGAAGTCTGGTGACAGCTGAAAGAGACTCACTTCAACACTTTCCCCGAATTCTTCCGTATATCAATAATTTTTCCACACCTCGTCCTCATGCCCCCTGCTTAGACCCTAAAGCCCCCCAACAGCTGAGATTGGTTCTAGCTTGGCTGCAGCTGTTTCCCGCACTTACAGCTGTATGTCGTGAGCCAACTGTTGCCAACCACTTTCAATGGAAAGTAGCTAAAGCCTGCTCGAAAACTTGCTACAAGTTGCTAAATGATGTAATACGCTACATTTGGTCAAATGTCACAGCCTTTTACATTTGTTTGCTTCTCTCTTACTCATGTGATACATGCAGAACTGTATGCTAATACAGTCAAATTCTCAATAAAGCTGTTCTGAACCAAAAGAAACGTGAGTGAACGCAGCCCATTAAGACTACATGTTAACCAGCCGTTACTTCAAAGCTACTGCTCTGCAATAAAACCCTGATCCATAATCGATGCGTAATCTGACAAAATCTCCATAAAGAAGTAGTGGAGAAATTAAATTCTAAAGTAGTGGAGAAATTAAACCAATCTATGTTTTTATGTAACCAACTTAAAAAATGTATGACCAGTCTTAAAGAAAAAACTTTAACTTTTAAGACTAGTCTAAGCATTTTAGGCCACCACCCACAGTTTATGTATAACCCATCAAAGGGGGAGGAACTAGGGGAGGAATACATTGCATTGAGTGTTGGAGGAACATACAGTAAGTCAGATTCAGAGGGCAGTCTGGAGGTGATGGATTACAAGCTTGGGCACTGGCAATCTTTGTCATGATGCCTCATTGAACAGTAACAGTGAAGTTTTAAAGCGAGTAAAAAAGAGAGCCCACCTGACCTGTCTGGGGTTGAGTCTTTTGGCTGTGCAAAGGTATTCTAAATTTCTATGATCTATCAGACAGAGAATATATGTTTTGCCCCCTCTAGCCAGCGCCGCCACTCCTCAAAAGCTGCTTTCATGACCAGTAGTCCACGATTTCCAACATCATAGCTCTGTTCGGTGGGAGTAAGCTCTTGAGAAAAATATGCACAAGGGTAGAGTTTTGAGGTATTGTGCCATGATGTTGTGAGAGAATGGCTCAGATGCCTTCCGTGTTGGAAGCATCTATTTCAACAGTGAATGGGAGACTGGGATCAGGATGGGAAAGAATGGGTGCAGAAGTGAATCTTGCCTGGAGCTCTTGAAAGGAGTGGAGGGCTGCCAGGGACCAAGATAACCCCTTTCTTTAACATTGATGTTAGGGGAGCAGCGATAGTGCTGAAACCTCTGATAAATGGTTGGTTGTGGCCATTTCAAAACTGCCTGTACTTTATTATCATCCATGGCCACCCCCTCAGGACTTATGACATAACCTAAGGAAGAGATAGAGGTCCCGAACGGCATAACCAAGTACTCATAGTTCCTTGTGCTTGTGGAGAATGCTGTCTTCCATTCATCTCCTTCACGGATGCACGTGAGGTTGTATGCAGTGAGCAGATCGAGTTTGGTGAAGTATTTGGCCATTCGAAGCTGTTCCAGGGCTGTGGGAGACCAGAGGCAGGAGGTTACAGAATTTCACATTAAGGCCTCAATAATCGATGCATAGATGGAGACCTCCATATTTCTTTCCCACGAAGAAGAAGATGGCTGAGGCTGGTGAGGTAGACAGTCTGATGAAGCCTTTAGCAAGCTACTCCTCAATTCCTCAATGTAAGTCTTAATAGCCTCAGATTCAGGTTGAGACAGTGCGAAAATTCTACCTTGAGGAAGAGTAGTTCCTGGGCTAGAGTTGGTGAAAACTGCATCATGCACAGCATTGCAGTTGTTTCAGCTTTTCTTTTCATCTTCTGTGCTGCAGACCATTGTTCTGCACATAAATGCCTACAGGACCAAAAATCAGCAGGGAAGAGACCAGCTATGGCATAACATCTCTGTAGAAGACTTGAAGTCTTACCAGGCACTTGGTTTGGTTTGGTTTGTTTATTTATATAGCACAATACAGCAATATACAGTTGTTGACCATTGTGCTGTACAAGAAATTATAAAATCAGATTAATAAAACACCAATCAAAACAACATAAAAGTCATATGGTACAGAAGGTAGTACATACAGAGGATAACAGAGACATGCTCAGGACGACTCAGATGTTAAAAGCTTTTTCTAAAAGGTGAGTTTTAAGTTTTACTTTAAACAGAGATTCTGAAGAGATTATCCTAATAGATAAAGGTACGCTATTCCACAGTTTGGGGCCGACTAAGGCAAAAGCCCCTTTCTTTTTAACCTTGATCTAGGAACCTTTAACAATTTCTGATTTGATGACCTTAAACATCTAGCAGATATGTTAACAGTCATGAGTTCAGATAAATAAGATGGTGACAGACTGTTTAAGACCTTAAAAACAAAAAGTAAAATCTTAAACTCTACTCTAAAATGAACCGGCAACCAACGCAGAGAGAGTAAGACGGGGGTGATGTGCTCAAATTTACGAGTGCCAGTAAGGAGTCTAGCAGCTGCATTTTGGACTAACTGCAGGCGGTTCATATAGGAATGACCAATACCTATATAGATTGAATTGCAATAGTCCAGACGAGAAGCTATAAATGCATGGATTACTTTCTCGAACTCAGCAAAGGTTAAAAAACTTTTAACTTTGGCCAGTAGTCTCAGCTGGAAAAAACACGATTTGATAACTGCATTTACCTGCTTATTAAATAGCAGGGCAGAGTCAAAGACAATACCCAGGTTTTTAACAGATGGTTTTACATAAGCATCTAAGCTGCCTAACACTTGATTTAGACTGCCAGAAAAAGCTAATGGACCAAACACAATTGCCTCAGTCTTACTCTCGTTTAAGTTCAAAAAATGATTGGACATCCAAGCCTTAATATCTGACAAACAGGCAGTTAGGGCAGACAAACCAGCATTATCATTTTGCTTGATATGCACATATATTTGGGACCTTCTCCAATAGTCAGTCACATCAGTGTTCCCCCTGCTGAGATCATGTCCTGTAGGGAGTTTCTGACCATCACAAATGCTCTTCATCTTAGCGATCCTCAGGATGATGAAGAAAATTTAAAAAAGGGAATAGCAGCCTATGACCATTAGGTCTGGATTCAAGCAATACATGAAAAAAAACACCCCCCCCCCCCCCCCACCCCCCCACCACAAACTGGGGGCTACAAGCTTTTTACCTAGGCAGACTAGCTACACCTGTGATTTCTTTGAGTATGAGGGTAAGTGCATGCCATCTCAGAATGGGCTGAGCTATGAGTCGGTCATGGCACTCATAGATGAAAAGATGTTGGGCACTGGTTGCAAGCTGTACGTCAACAACTTTTACACCAGTCCCATGCTTTTCAGAGACCTCCTCGCTAAGAAGATTTGGGCATGTGGCACCATTAATTTAAACAGGATCGGTTTCCCAAAGGCCATCACCAACAGACTACAGTGGAATGCTCTGCGAGGGTCAATGTGATTGGCTCAGAGAGGATGGGCTACTGTTTGTGGAATGGAAAGACACCCGGGAAGTGCTGATGTGCTCCAGTTTCCACAATGCATATGGATGTGACACAGTGCAAAGGATTGTGAAGGACAATGATGGGCAGTGGTCTCAGGTGCATGTGCCTATTCCTGGTGCTGTGGTTAAAGGGGGGAGTGGACCTGTCTTATGCCCTCACTGGATACTACAAAGTGCTCCACAAGACACGGAAATGGTACCGATCTTGTTGTCAATGTCGTCATTTTGCATCAGCATCTGGCCAGAGCAAAGAAAGGAAAGACCCCTGAGCCAGAAAGCAATGCTTGTTCTGGAACTCGCAGGCTTGGAATCAGGCACAGCTGCTCCTTAGGCTTCAAATGTTGGTTTCCACAACCTGAAGCACATTACAGACGACAGCACTGCTGGATGGACAGCATGTGTGCAACATGTGAGGTGCCCCTGTGTTTCTGCTTAAACGGGACTGTAACCATAACTGGCATGCGCAGGGTGGAAAATATTAATAATGGTGTTCATAATGTTTTTATTTACATGTTACATTGTTCAAAGCATAGGCGGAATGTGTGTAAGGCTGGGGAAGGCTTAGGCTTAGGCTTCCTCTGGCCACGGGGACTTGGGGCAAAAATGGCACTAAATTGGACAAAAATGCCCCTGCACAAACAAATTAAATCTGTTACGTCTGTTGCTAACAAAATGAATATGAATAGACAGTGTCGATTGCGGCATTAAATTAAGATCTGCTCATGTTGCACCATGATTCTTTTTACACGTTTTTACAGTGTTGCGCATTTTAACCAATCACACACAAGTCTGTCGAGCTTAGGAATGCAATGGCCAATCAGAGGCGTTCAGATGAGTCAGATGAGTCAAACTCATCAGTTTTGTTGTTCTCGCTCATTCGCTGACTGAATTCCAGACTCTTGCGAATTCTCTCTTCTTAAACAACAAAGCGCAGATGTACGTACAATGTAAGTAAGAGATTCATTTCACAGTGTATACAGCTTCAGTGATTATAATGGTAGTTTTGTTTTTTTGAGAGAGCTTAAACTCGCGATAGATCAATGTTAGTGATAATGTCACTTTCTAAATATAATTTATTCGCTGTTTGAATAACCGTGGAAAGGAAACGTTATATAATTACAATTTAATAAAAATGTTAGAAATTGATAATCACATCAAATACAAATTCAGTCCCATTAAACGTTTTTTCTTAGCCTACATGACACCCTGGTTCTTGCCTAAAAAGACGGGTTTATGATGTTTAATAGATTTGGCTGCTTTTAGCCTTACCCTGGAGTTGGTTCACCCTCCACCTATGGTTCAAAGCATTCAAATCTAATAGTTGTTCCAGAAATGTTTCCAAGTGTACTCTGCACTCACACTCACATGACCAATGTAAGTCCCATATATAAGATATGGCACAGTTTTGCACACTTCCTGTCACATGCACATGCTCTCAAGTGGCCTACAAGACTCTCAACACTGCAAATGAGGGCATTGGGAGTTTACTTGTTTGTGTGTTCTCATATTAAGAGCGCAGTTGCGCCTCACAGTGTTCGCCTCAATAACACAACATAAAATATACACTCATGACAGACCGCTCAAGATGAGATAGATCTAATGTTTTTGTTCTGGTTTTCTAATTCATGATAGTGACTTGATTTTACAGTCTCTCACAGAAACTCAAAATAAAACTTATAGGTGCTCAATTGCACACCTCCTAGTAATATGTAACAAATTAATTTTTCTAACAAACCTGTTTCTTTCTTTAAAATAGCTGGCAGTTGCTTTGGTAATATTTGGTTATCAAATTGAATGAAGTCTACTGTATAGAGCTGAGCTAAAGTGATGTGTCTCTGTCTTGAGAGAGTGTGTTTAATCCCAAATGCATGTTGTGTCAAGCATGATCAAGATTTACACTTACAATTCTTAATGCTTTCTGTGTGTTTGTGTGCCAAACCCTGCCTGGAGTGCGAGAGAGAGAGGAGAGACTGCTTTTACTTCTAACCCGTTCTCTCTCAGATCTCTCGCTTTCTCACTTCTGGTCTCTCTCTGTTTCTCCACCTCCGTCCTGTGAGAATATGAAAGCTCTCAGCAAATGTTCCTCCCACACACAGCATTCCAGCGGCACTGAAAGCAGTCCTACACGCTGACGGAGGTCTGAACAATAGATGCATACCTGAACACACCTCCTGATATATCTTCTGTTTCTCCCTCCATTTCCTCAGGGAAATCGCATTATCTTTCTGTAGCATACAGTGCAGTCACTCTACACCTCCTGACGTCCCGGTCTGTGACAGATCTCTCACCTGAGAGTAGTTAATCAATTCAGAATAAATTCAAAAATATCTGTCAGAAATGTATTTCTATCATGATAACTCTCAGAGGGTTTAACATGGTAATGTACATGACAATATTAATATGTTTGGTCTTGGCTGCTGCTGCAGAGCAAGTATAGAGACTATTGCTACTGCCAATACATGAGCATGTAAGAAATACTGCTGCTGCACATATTACACATATGAAATAACCCCCATATACTGTAGCATACGTGAATCACCCTGCTGCAGATCTATACAGGTGGAGCTGGGGAAGGTGGAGGGTTTCTGACTGCTACGGCAAGCACTAGCCAAGTATTTGAATGTTTGAGCATCAAGCTCATTGGCTGCTGGCGCCATGTGATAATGATGTCATTACGTCAGATTTGAGTTAGACCTGTCGAACTGCGCCACCTAGAGTTTCATGGCAGAACTTACAGAAATATGCTCTAAAGATTATGATATTTGGTTCAATCATTTTGCATTGAATGGCTTGTACAATGAAATAATGCCTAGATGTTTTGATCAACTTGACATAAACAACTGATAACGTAGGAAACAGGAGACAATGGTACATAATCAACTGCATTGCATTAATGTATTAAAGCATTGACAATGTATTCAAAATAATTAGTTTTATTTCCAGTTGTGATCAGATAAGGATCTAAAGAAAACTAAGAAGTTCGTTCCTTATATCATGAGTATGATTACATCAGCTAGTGCTTTCATTTTTAAAGACAAGATTTAAGAGTTGTTGGCAAAACTTATCACAAATACACTGATGTTTAGTGAGGGGTATACATCTATTTTTCTCTGTTGTTGTTTTGAGGTATTAATAATTCTAAGCAGAAGCACTAAACTACACGAAATCCAGCAAGTGGCATCAGACGGAGAAAGCTGATTCACGCTCATGTCTATATCATTTCACTTGTATCGTGAAAAGCGTTATACAAATAAACTTGAATTGAATTGCAAATTAGTTCCCAGAATGCTCAAGCTCACAACAAATCCACTGGGCTTCTCCTCCTAAAACAACACACACACACAGGTTTCCATGTTTTATGGAGACCCTCCATAGACTTGATGTTTTTTTTACTGTACAAACTGTATTTTCTAGCACCCTACACCAACCCTACCCCTAAACCTGCCTCTTTCTGCATTTCAGATTGTCCCCACAAGGTCTACATTTACTGGTATTACTATCCTTATGGGTGGCGAAATTTAGTCCCCATAATGTAGGGAATACCAGGAACACACACACATCCTTTTATTAATAATTTTTTTTATTAAGGGCAGGAATATTGTATTGACTTTTCACATAAAGGTTATTTCTGTACAGAGATAATACAGCATTTGCGCTGCTCTAAACCTAATTCTAATAGAAAGCCTTTGACATTTTTAGTTCACTTGTTTACCAGCGGATGCTCTGCAGTGAATGGGTGCCAAATATCCCCCCCCATCCCCCGAGTCCAAACGCTGATAAAAACATACCCCCCCCAAAAATAATACACAATTACCAATCAATGTCTTGTGAAGTTATTCATTAAGACGTTTTAACTTAACTAAAATAGGAGTCCATAATAACGCTTCCTCTGCTGAAAAAGTGCATCTGCTGTTATCGCTCACATCAAAATCCAGCCACATATGTGTTTAGAGCTGCTTTGGACTGTGCAGATTTCTCTCCTGATTCACACCACCTTTTCACTGGATGAAGCGTTATTATGGATTATGGACTCTATGTATTTTAGTTAAAAACACGTCTTAATGCTGGATTTGTTTCAGCTTTTGTCTTCTCCAGATGTTCACTGATGGACTGGAGTGCTGTGGATTATTGTGATGTTTTTATCAGCTGTTTGGACTCTCATTCTGACGGCACCCATTCACTGCAGAGCATCCATTGCTGAGACACTGATGCAGTGCTACATTTCTACAAATCTGTTCAGATGAAAAAAATGGATGGCCTGAGGGGGAGTACATTTATGAAATGTAATTTTTGAGTGAACTATATATTAAGTGGACTAAATGTGTGAAGTCCTGCATATGTTCCCATGGATAAGCTTGTGGCTTTCACCAGAAGGTCCAGTAATGACACTGTGATTTAAAATTATGGAGGCAATAAATAAATAAAAAACATAACATGAAAATAAATGGTGAACATGCAGAAAGCATACTCTTTGGTTGTTATACGTAACTGAATATAAAAATGATGAAAGTTTATATAATGTCCCCATTTAAATATCTAAGTAAACGTGTGTGTGTGTGTGTGTTGTCCATCTCACTTGAGTTTCCCTATGCAGATGCAGTTAGTAATGGTTTCTAAATGAGACTCGCGCTTGAGTCACGTCTGCTCTCTCTTAAGAGTTCCTCCTCAAACTATCTGGCCAACGCAAGAGGAAACGAGAGTTTAACAGAGAAAAACAAGTCTTCCCAAAGCCACCCACATCCCATCTGCTCATTAATGATCAGTTTTATTATTATCATCGCTGTTGTCACGATTATGAGCTGAAGTTTTCCTAATTGCCATACTGGTCATCGGGCAGTATTCCTGTTAACGTGTACAGCATGGGGGGAAATCCAGCCGTGTGCGTGTAATCATCCATTCACATCCAGTCTTCCTGCCTCTCCATTTTCTGTCCAATTAATTATTTTCTTACTTCCCGGAGAAAGAGAGACAATAGAGCCCTCCAGCACATAATAGAATAGATCATTAAAATTCAGCAGTTCTTTGCACTGGCACCGTGTTTCCTCCCTGGACTGCTTGGCATGAATGCAAGACCCCGCTTTGAAATTCAAGCCAGCAGAGCACTCCTCACCCCTCCACGCTCACACAATTCACTCCCAATCTCAGCCCATTTCCATGTGAAGATCATCTCAATATGGTATTCCTCTGAGTTCCATGTATGACTGAAATGCATACTAACATACGACTCTGACGGACAGTTATACTGGAATGGACAGATATGCAATTCTCTTAAAGCGTGTCATTGAGAACAATGAAGACTGGGAATATTAGATTGTTGCTTTGCAGCATGTTGATAATTCATATGCACTTCAAATCACACTGCATTTTAGAGCCACGCTCACAGATGAGAGAAGCTTGCAAGGAAAACAAGTCTGCTCATTCATCTACTCAAGTCGCTTGAAATGAAGCACACTACAATAATTAAAATGCCTCAGTGCTGTTCATCATTCAGGCATCCTCCAAACCCCATGTCCTTGCGGTAGTCATTGTTTATGTCTTATGAAATGGTAACTAAAATGTTATCACAATTAGATATGGTAGTGAAATTACAGAAGCTTTTGTTGACTAAAATCATGGCAGCCTCTCTCGACGCCGACAGCTGCAGCTGCTTAGAACAGAGACTTAATATTTCCAAAGCAAAACGATGATATATCTTTTGGTGATGGCATATATTTGCTGTATACGTCCATAAAACCTCATTATTTCACTAAACTTGGAAAAAAAGTCAAATTAACTATGTTGCCTGGAGTACTGAAAAAAGTCATATTTTTTGCAAAAAAAAAAAAAAAAGGCACCAAAACAAGTTAAATGCAATTGCTTTTTGAAAATTCTTATGCGCAAGTGCAATAGTTTCCAGTTTAGACAGCCATCTTTTCAGATAAAAATGTATTCTTCCACAAATATTGCCAGCACTTTGTAAGAATGAACCTGTTGACAAAAGTGAAGATTCACAGCCAAGTCACGGTTTTATTCTTATGTATAATTTAAAAGTGTAGAGTAAACAGTGTTTTGTGTGTTTGTGGTTCGCAGCCTAAAAGGAGATTAAAATGTTCAACGGACTGCTATATAATTAAGCAAATCGATTTAATTCAAGACAGCCAGTGACAGTAAGCATGTGATACCAATGACTGGCGGTGTTAAAAATGCAATTATTAATGAGCTTGCTGCAAACGAAGAGCCTTCCACATGTTAAAGTGCTCACCAAAACGATGCATAGTAAAATAACAATGAAAAACAATTGCTAACGATTAATGTCATCTATTATTTTTCAGCGAGAGTTAATTGGTGACACAAAACAAAGTTTTGCTGCATCTGACACCCCGCCCCCCCACCCTTTAGCTTTTGTAAGTACTGTAAAATAAAACAAACGCCAACACGCATAAACATAATTTTGACCCTGCAGCACAAAAGCAGTGTTAAGTCGCGGGGGGATATTTGTAGCAATAGCCAACAATACATTGTATGGGTCACAATTATACATTTCTCTTTTATGCCAAAAATCATTAGGATATTAAGTAAAGATCATGTTCCATGAAGATATTTAGTAAATTTCTTACCTTAAAATATATCAAAACTTAATGTTTGATTAGTAATATGCATTGCTAAGAACTTCATTTGAACAACTTTAAAGATGATTTTCTTTTCCAGATTTTCAAATAGTTGTATCTCGTCCAAATATTGTCCGATCCTACACAACCTCATGGAAAGATTATTTAATCAGGTTTCAGATGATGCATAAATCTCAATTTAGAAAAATTGACCCTTATGACTGGTTTTCTGGTCCAGGGTCACAAATTTGAAATAGGCAATTAAAAATGAACACATTTTAGGTAGGAAAAAAAGAAGGATTAACCACAGAGAGATTCTGACTGAAGCTAATGCTTCCCGAATATTCATTGGTCCCTTTTCTCTGTGATCCCGGAGCGGGCGGCAGTCCTCACAGAGGATTTCTGCTGGCTCTCCACAAATTCATCACGTCTAGCACCAAGCGTCAATGTTTTGATGTGTCGAAAAATCAGCAGGCACTGGATGCTTAGTCAGCTGGCACAAACGCTGTCCTTCGGTGTAGTGACGGACATGGCTCAAAGCGGCCTGGAGAGCGTGGTGTAGACCGGCTGATCCCAGCTGGCGGAGGGACTGTGGGAGGGCGGGATGGACCGGCTGCTGAGGAGGGTGCTCCGTGAGGAATGGAAGTAGGGGTACTGGTAGAGACCGGAGGCATAGCTGGGGTACTGGCTGTAGTAGCCCGAGCTCTGACGCTCTGTATAGTCACACGGAGGGCTGCTGAACGAGGCGCTGTAACCGCCGTACTCGGGCGAGTGCTCGCTGTAGTGACTCGGGCTCAACTGCTCAGTTTTAATGTGAGCTCTGTGCTGGCTCACGTCGCTGGTGCCAGGCGATGAGGACGCCACGGGCCCCTTGCGGCTCCAGGAGGCCCCGCTGCTTGCAGGGTGGCTGTAGGACGAAGCGTACGAGCCGTCGGAGGTCAGAGGCTGGCCACTCGGAGGCAAGTACTGGTCGAACTCGTGCACGTCGAAGCTTTCCATGTTGCTGATGACGTCTGTGCTGAGCTCTGAAATGTCGACGTTGCTGAAGTCGATGTTCTGTCGAGCGCCGTCAAGCAAGCGTCTTCCTTCATGCTTGGGGTCCGGCTTTCCTCTGTGATGGAGGTCCGTTTTGGGCGTTGTAGGGGGTGTCGGGGGTCCATGAGGCTGACCTGAGGATGATAATAAACCACAGAATTAGGCTGGGGTTTTATGTGACTAGACTATATCGACCGATATATCGATTTACCAATATTTTGCCGATATTTAAGTATTTTACCATAATCGGATATCGGTTTTGTAATATCGGATTCGCCGATAAACGCCGCCATCTTGTGGGTGTTTTGAGAATTGCGCACAGGATCGCCATTGCAGCGCGTCTGAGGGGAGACGAGACAACAACAACAACTGCGTGCAGGTACTTGATTTGCTGTAGTTAGTAAACTTTATTTAACATAACGCCATTTAATTCACAAATTAGATGCATTACATAAATGCCTGATATGTAGCTCATGCAGCTAGGCTCTAAGAAATAGAGACCAACTCACAGAGTCACGTAAGATTCCGTCAATCCTCTCCCAATAAAGACGGAACTATGCAGCCAGAATGAGCGCGTGTTGGAAATGAAAGCGCTGAATTTAATTCTCTGTCTGTTGTCTGTGCTCATCATTAGTCTCGTGAAGTCTCGTTTCATATTGCTGTTCACTCACCGGGTTGATGCTCAGGGAATGCTCCAGCACGGCATCAGCATGTAATTTTTAACAAGATTCACTTGTTTAAAACATCCTAAATTGTTTTAACATTTACTATATAACTATTATTTTGTTAATAAACGTCTAAATAGATACAACTCTATGGAAATTATTTATTATCTGCACGAGCGATCGCAGTTTGAGTATAGTTCATCTTATAAACCTACTAACACTGTGGTTTAAAATGAAGCTGATATGACTCCTGTCCTTTATCTATTTTCTCCATTTGAAAACATTAGACATTCTACATTTATTTGCTTATTGTTAACATTAGTGTTGTTGCTGTTGATGCTTTTTATAAATAAAATGTTTTTTTTATTGTTGTAGTGTGAAGATTAATTTTAACATGAATGACTGCTAATTTTCAACACTTTAAAAAAAAAGATGCCTGAAAAGAGGAAAACCCAAAGTGAAGTATGTTCTTACTTCACTCAGTCATTTGTTTACTTTATAACAGTAAATAAATATCGGTTATCGGGCACATAAACATGCAAATAATTGGTATCGGTTATAAAAAAAAAAATCAATATCGGTCGATCACTATATGTGACCCTGGAGCACAAAACCAGTCATAATGATGCCCTTTTTTTTAATTAAAGCGAAAGAGGCCGTGGTTTACAAGTGTGTTAATAACAGTTAAGTTGCATTGTTAAAACCCCCTTCGCTTTATAAATTTCACTGTAACCATGTCTTCACTGGCTTATTGCTTTTTATATCAACAGTATTCTTCCACCAACAACACACAGGCTTAACAAGGGGTTGTTACTATTCATTGTGGTAGATGTCACAGCTTCAACGTGGGCTCAGCCAATCAGAATCAAGCACCGGAACTCTCCGCGATTCAAATAATGAGATTGATGCATCATCTGTAAGCTGAATAAATGCTTTCTATTAGTGTATGGTTTGTTAGGATAGGACAATATTGAAAAAGTCTGGAATCTGAGGGTGGCAAAGACATCTATATGAGACAAAAGAATCATCTTTACAGTGGTTCAAATGAAGTGTTCTATCTTAGCACTGCTATTCCATCCACAGTAAGCTTTGAGATTTACAGTAGGACCTTTACTAAATCATCTCATGGAAACCTGATCTTTACTTAATCTCCTAAAGGATTTTTTGGCATAAAAGAATTGTTAATTGTACCCATACAATAGTATGTTGCTATTGCTACAAATATCCCCCCACGCCTGAAGACGGCTCTTTTGTGCTGCAGGCTCACTTTGGTATGTTGCGAGATGTCTCCAACGCATCTCACCTGTTTGATCAGTGCCTGTAACCCGCCAGTCGCCCCATCCACGGTTCAGCTTTATAACACTGATGGGTCGCTCAGACTCGCCCGGACCGGCTAGTGCACACTCTATCCGCGCTCGGCTGTGTATTATGTAATCCGGGTGACTTTCTGTGCTGAACTCTCAATCTCTCGCTTCCTCCTACAAACGGTCTCTCTCGTTCTCCGTCACAGCCTGTCGTTACCATCGGTCAAAGAGCCATGTTATTTGCCCAATCATTCGATTCAACGTAGGACCGGACAAGAAATCAACTCATAGTCGATCATGATGCAGCTATGTCCACTAAACGTGTTTTATTATTTACAACACAAAATATGCCTATACTAACTGATTTTTAGAGGTTAAGACCAACGGGGTACTGAACAACAACATACCTTACAGAAATTATCAATATTTAATCTAGGGAAACTGTGGAAGTAATATTAGCTATTTTCCGCATTTCTAAGTAATATCTGCATATTGACAATTGTAATAAAAAGCTTTGACTTGGAGAACCAGGATATACCTATGTGCTGTTACAGAGACTTGTTAACTAACCTTTTTTAGAATCGGCGATCCCCTCCTTATTCTCATTGATGCATATTATTTATTTTGAAGGCATTTGAAACTCCGTCTTGGTTTTTCTGGTCGAAATATTAAATGCATTGTGATACTACATCATGTCTAAGAAACCTTATTGATGTCAGTATCTCTGACCTCCATAGTGGTCCGAGGTCTTGCTGACTCGCGTTGTGCAGGTGTGGTACTGATCCCTATCTTCTCGCGCTACTTGAGCCCACAACCATAAACGGTTTCATGGGTCTCTTGACGTGTCGGCTTGCTCTGCTTGATGCCGTTGGGCGACGTCGCCCAGTCATGGGCACTAAGTACAGTCGTACCCCTTCAGCACCTGAACCCCGCGTCCCCTGATGTAAAACACGCCGGGACCGCTCATCCTCGTCCTTCCCGGGGAGGCTGAGCGCCGCGCTGCGCGGTCCCGGGAGACAAGGCTCGTCAGAGTCCGACTCCTCCGCAGACGCGAGCTGCTCTAGCCGTCGTGACTGCACGGCGAGGCGGCCTGCGCCTGAGACCTCTCCTGCTCCTCTGTCATGAGGACGCTTGTGTGGAGCTGCTGCTGGCGCTCGCGCTGTGCCAGGCAGAGTCCCTCCTCCGATGCTCAGTGCTGAGTGCGATTGGTTTACACACTCACAAAGAGGGAATCTGCTCCAGCTTCAACCTCCACTTAGGCATTGAAGGGTGAAAGTGCGCGGGCCCTTATGTTTCTGAACTTACCCATATGCTTTGCTTTATTAACTTTACGAATGCGCTGTAACATTTTCGTTTTTAATTCAATTTCATATCATTATTATTTGGAAGGCGCAGGCACACCGTAAACCTCCGGAGAGCATGACTCCGGGCCAGTTTCTTTCATGTAAAGTGGGCATCGCTCATTTATCAAAAAAGTAGAAATGGTTCATTCGAAAGGTTTGAAAACACACTTATTTTAATAGTTTTTATATTTATAATACCATTGTTGTTGTAATGCATTACAAGTAACTTGAGTTACGTAATCAGATTACTTTTTTCAAGTAACTAGTAAAGTAACGCATTACTTTTTAATTTACAAGAGAATATCTGTGTTACTTTTTCAAATAAGTAACGCAAGTTACTTTTTTTTTTTTCCAATTTATTTATTGACAGCTCTGGTGTCGCCATGGTGACAAAATCAGATGTTACGTCGCTGTTAAAATAAATATGAATATGCATTAATTCATCTCCCTCACAAAAAAAAAACAGATTCAGTATTCCTCAAAACGAATAAAAATAATGCAACTGATATGACGCAAACCTGCAATAATTACATGTTAAACAACACAAATATCCTTATGTATTTAATCTCATTCTATTAGCTTCTGAGCTTCGATGATCCAGTTCAAGCGTACTAATAAGCACAAATTACTCCAGACGAACATCTGTGTGTCTTTGTTTATTGCTGAATTGTGTTGAAATGTCTTCTTCTGCATTCTACTGTGCATTTCCTTCAGCCTGAGGCTTATTCATTTCATTTTTGGTGTGAAAAGGTTTTTATATTTGTCAAAAATATAACTTTTTATATTAAAAGGAAACAAGCAAGCCCGGCCCAGATTTAAAAAGTAACGCAAAAGTAACCTAACGCATTACTTTCCATAAAAAGTACCGACCGTAACTAACTAAGTACCTTAAATTATTATTAATAATAATAATAATTTAAAACAGTTGAGTACATCTTTCAGGATTCTTTGATGAACAAAGATCCAAAGATCAGCATTTATCTGAAAAAAAGCTTTTGTAACATTATACACTCTTCCATTCAGAAGCTTGGAGTCAGTATGATTAACTTTTTAACTTTTTGGGGGAAATTATAGAAATGAATAAATTTATTCAGCAAGGATGCATTAAAAATTGATCAAAAGTGGTGATAAGATAATTACAATAAACAGTGAAACCTGTTGCGTGCTGCTATCCTAAATTCACAACTCCATGGAAAAGACTCTAACCAATCAATTCGCGGACCGAGAAGACTTGTTGTATAAATATATATATATATATATATATAACTTTGAACCCAGGTTCTTTTGAAGTCAACACAATAGCATTAGCAGCATCATGTGAACCTATGAATGGGGACTCAAAGATGTTGCCTTTCAGATGAAAAATCAAGATTAATAAGCCATCACCATTCAGTAAATGCTTTGAGACGGGATATAGTGACATGTATGGTCAAGAAATACATATTCATTATTTGTGCATGAACTGCTGATCTGTTGTTATAGAGTACAACCAAAAAAGTAGATTTATTTCTGTGTGCTTGTAAAGTCAATTCATGTTCACACATAATTATATTCAGTTTCAGCTCACAGTTAACGCTACAAGTCTTGGAAATGAAAGGAAACACTGGCCACAGCTGGTTTCACTTGATGACAAGCGCTGGAACGGGTTTGAAAGCATCTGAGAGTAAGAGTGTCGACAGAGGTTACGGATGAGACAGCAATGAATCCAGCCTTCATAGCGCTCTGTATTGTGGGGAACAGTCCTGCTTTATGTTTATAACATGAGAAAGAGAACCACGGTCACAGAGGAGGAAAAGAGAGGCCTGCGTGAACTCACCGTGTCCCAGTGAGACACAAGGGTTTCATTTCGTAGCAGAGAGTCTTGGTTTTGTGTCTGCCATCTACACGTCTTTGTCCTGACCAGTTCCTGTCAGACACAGACAATCAAAAGCATTTTCAGTCAATGGATGGAAGTGGTTATCTTACTATTACTTTTTTGTGCAGTTATGTTTCCAAAACAACGTGTTTATACCGCCTGTAGCTTTTTAGCAGAAATTAAAATAATATTTCACCCCAAACTTAAACATCTATGAATTACTGACCCTCATTCCAAATATATAAGGGCCCGTTCGCACAGAACGCGTTTTTCTATTCCAATGCGCTACTTTTCCATTGTTTTTCTATGTAAACATGCGCTAGATGATCGTGCATGACCGCTGCGCTCGTGTAGCGTCCTGTAGCATTTTTAAGCCGTCTTGTCAAAAGTTAAAAGAATTGAAACTTTTACAGGCAGCGCCCGCTCATCAATGTCAGTTCCGAAACAGTGGACCAATCAGAAGACACAGGAGGCGGAGCAAGTGAAATATCTGAATGACTGGACACCACTCGCTGAGTTAAGCATGTGGTGCGAGGTCATGCGACGACTGGGTTGAAATGTGTATCATTGCATTGTTTTTTGTCACTGCATACAACCTACTGTTTCATTTACTAAAAAATCCAGTATACAGTACATACTGCCAAAATGTATTAAGCGAGTCATGAAAGCGTGACCCTCACCCTGACCTGAACTCATTCATCTTAATGAAAGGTTTACTGTTCTAATTAGAGGCTTTGTTTAAACATATTAGTGGGAGATGTTGCAAGGAGCAGGAGGGGATCGAGGATTCAGACTGAAGGAAACAATGAGTGTGAGTGGCTCCGAGTGAACTGGCTTGAAGCCATTCTTCAGCGCTGTGTGGAAGAGAGTTCAACTACTTCCAGATTTTATTGGCTGTATGTGTTTATTCCCAGTTTGTTCAAGCTCATACTGAAGGGCCACAGGTCAGATAATTCTAGCTTTTGTAGATCAATAACGTAAAGAGTAACAGTTTGAGTGCGTATCTGCAGGCATGGTCTCTTTCTTTAGGAACGAAAGTCTTGTGCAATGCACAGTTTTCATTCGATTTTCCGATATCTGAAAGATGTACGCTATGACAGGTTTAGTGCTTGAAAGAGTGTAGTAAGTTCTGCAATGGGATAGTTAAGGACACCATATTATCACCCCCCCCCCCCATTCCCACTCCATATGGTCCGGGAAAAAGTTGTGGCATCCTCCGTCTTCCAACTCGTCTGTCTTTTTGATCCCATATGCTCATAAATCAACTTCCTAATTTTCATGTTGAATTTAATTTGCATGGGACGTTTGTTTCCGAGCACTGCGATCCACCCCTGTGCTTTTTACGGGAAACGGGATGTGTCCGCACAAACACACAATCACAAGGGACTCCTCGGTTTTCCACAGGCTTGTCTCGTTCCATCGCAAACCCAGCATTCCCATTACCAGCCTTATCAGCAGCCTTGTGATAAAACTAAATGCAAATTTATTAAAAAGAAAAAAAACTCAGTGCTTAGTTGAAGCACATTTACCAGCATGTCTTAAAGGGGTCATAGGATGCCCATTTTCCACAAGTTCTTTAGGGTCTTAATGAGAAGTCTGTAACATAGTTTGGTTAAAATTTCTCAATGGTAGTGTAAAAACACCTTTTTACCCTGTCAAAAACAGCTGTTTTCAGATCAAGCCGTTTTGTAGCATTTTCCTTTAAATGTTAATGAGGTCTGCTGACCCCGCCCCTCTCTTCCCAGTGCTCTCAGAAGGATGTGTACTTCTAGCCGCAATGTCAATAGTGAAACTTGCTATTAAATCATTATTGGAAAAGGCGATTTGTCAAGATTATACCAAACTACCCTGTTCCCACTTTTCTGTAGATGAAGTGTGATCACGATAATGATTCGCACGAAACATAGACGCATTTATGTTAGATAGGGGCGCAAAGTTCCATTGACTGAAATTAACCGGCGTCTTCAGCGGCACAGATGTCGGAGATCAAGATGAGCAGATGCGATCATTAGTACATCGCAACAACGAAGCAACACCTCAATGCTGTGTTGGAGGGCATTATGAGATCTAAAACGTCCTGCTCCGCGGTGATAAACATGCGAGGAGCTGTGACAGTCCCCACTACAGGGGCGGAGACATATAACGAGGTACAAGACACAGCAACAGGTCCCGTCTGTGCATGAAACGCACTTCAATCAAACTATGATGGGGGGGCCTGATCGGTGACGTCAATCAAGGGAGCGGACGATCTATAAGGTACAAGAAACAACCAGGCAAAGGGTCTGTGGCTGAAAGACCCACCCGCTACGGGTCAATCAAACGACTCGTTGGCCAGGGGGCCTGTACTGTGTGACGTCACTAAGGGCGGAGCTAAGGTAGCACAGCAACATCGCGAGGAGTCTGTGCTGAAACGCTACTGTCTATCAAACTATCGTGAGAGGGGCCTGTCTGTGTGACGTCACCGGGTAAAGACCAGCCAGCTCAACAGTCTGTGCTAAAACGCTACTGTCAATCAAACTATCGTGGGGGGGGCCTGTCTGTGTGACGTCACACACACAGGCATCTGAGATCGGCTCGATTTGAGAAAGGGGAAAACATTTAACCAGATGAAATAAAACCACTGGGTGGATTTTTATCATTATAGGGTGGTTGTGTACACACACTGCCAACACACATTTCAGTTCAAACAACTTGTAAAAAAGCATGTAGCATCCTATGACCCCTTTAAAACTTCTTGAGTAAGATACGACAAGCTTACCTGGGGGTGGGGACGTTCTGCCCTTCTTTTCTGCAGATCTCAAACTCCGTCAGGTTGGATGAAGACCATCATTTTCAGGTCTCTCCAGAGACTGGGTTCAAGTCCAGTGGAGTCGTCCCTAGGCCACACTTGTATTGTGTTGACTGTGTGCTTGGTGTGCTTGGGGTGTACTGCTGGAAGATGAACCTTCACCATGGCTGTAGTCAGCTATGAGGTCTGAACCTCAGTAAGTTTCTCATATTCAAAAATAACATTTGAAGCTCTCTGAGTGACTAATTAGCACTCCTCTTATGAGTGTGTATACTTTTTTTTTTTTTATGCAGTCATAATGTTAGCCAGATCCAGTTATTATAAGCTGTGGGAGTGATTTTTTTTCCACGTAAATGGTGCACTTTAGGAAGTTAATAAAGTACTGTTACATGAATATTAAACAAATAATAGAATTATCCACCGCTAACCTATAGTAAAGCGTTAATGAATTTTGATGCAATACATAAGGAATAATTCAACAATGTCCATCCCCCAAAACAGAGAGAGCAAGTGTCATAGCAAAGGGAAGTAACAGTAAAGTAAAGGTAATTTTATTTTAATGAAATTAGCAAAAGTATCTCAAATCAGATTTTTGCTTTGTCATTGCTTTGTGAAGGCTGCAACATAAAATGCACTGTACCTTCAACAAATTACTTAATTATGTCTACAATGTGATCCAAAATAATAATAAAATATATGCAATATATATTTTCTAGTGGAGGGCTACTGAACTGTGCATCCCTTTAGCCTCAATTTATATGAACAATAATGGAACGTGTTTGTTGCGTGATGAGTGATTAAAAGTGCAACAGCTTCTATACTGTGCTTAATTTATGCCTTATGTATACTTTGACCAATTTGGTCCAAAACAAACTTCCTACTTGAATGATCATATATTGTTTGTTCCTCTTCTGTGTGTGTGTGTGTGTGTGTGTATGCATCAGGAATAGTTAAACGTGTCAGTTAGTTCAAATGTTATACTGCACGCTCTTACTTCACTATTTTGAACTGCTGACAGTCACTCTCACTGGATGCAAATCCTTACCTGCCAAAAGCAATGAAATGTGTGTGAGTGTGTGTGTGTGTCTTACAGGTATTCAAAGCATTAACCAGTTGACTCATACTGGATCACAATTGTGATTTTACATTCATGGAACACAACAAGTGTGCGTTGCGTGTCAGTGTGTGGTAGGTTGTGTCTGTGTGGTGTTGTTGTGTGTGTGCAGTGTCTGTGTGTGTGTAAGTGTGTGTGTGTAGGTGTGTGTGTGTGTGTGTGTGTGTGTACGTGTGTGTGTGTGTGTACGTGTGTGGGTTAGTGTGGGGTGTCTGGGCTGTGTGTGAGGTGTCTGTGTGTGTGGGCAGTGTATGTGGGTGTGTGTGTATTTGTGTGTCTGCGTGGCTGTAAGTGTGTGTGTGTGTGCGTGTTGTGTGTGTGTGTGTGTGTGGGAGTTGTCTTGTGGGTGATTTGTGGTGTGTCTGTGTGGTCTGTGAGTGTGTGTGTTTGGGATGTGTGTGTGTCAGTCTGGATGGTCTGTCTGCTCGTTGTCTGGGTGTGTGTGTGTGTGTGTGTGTGGGTTTGAGTGTGTGTGTGTGTGGTGTGTGAGTGAGTGTGTGTTGTGTGTGAGTGAGTGAGTGATGTGTGAGTGAGTGTGTTGTGTGTGTGTGTGAGAGAGAGTGTGGGTGTGTGAGAGTGTGTGTGAGTTTTTAGGTGACAAATGAGACCTAAGATGTGTATAATGACAAGAGAATAGACAGGTATTTACAAGGAGAAGGTGACTTTTCAGGACATTACCCCATGTCACACTTTTCAAAATGCTTATAAATTACACAGAATGGAGTGTATTGAAAATCTGAAAAAGCACAAAGTCTCCTGTGAGGGGTAGGGTTAGGGTTAGGGTAGGTGTTTTCTTAGGGCAATGAGTACGTTATGGTACAGTATACACAAACATACGGCTATGGAGCGCAACCCACTTTTCACAAATGTAACCTCTGTGTGGGTGTGTGGGTGTGTGTGTTTGGTGTGTGTTGTGTGTGTGTTTATTGCGGCAGCCCCCGTCAGTGACGGTGTTTCAGGAGAGATGTCACTTCCTGAGCACATTTCCTGTGAGCTCCTAAGAGGGGAGATTAATAAAAGGGACAAACAAACTTGAGTTTTCGGATTCCATCCCTCAATTTCAATATCATTACATGATCAGCTTAATAATTGGAGGCCTAATTTAAATGTCAGCATTTTTCATCTAATCCAACCAATATGTGTTAGTCTAGTTGTCCATGCCTTCTGACATGAATGGTCTAATTTTCAAAATCTGTCCACTCATACAACTTTTAATGAACCAAGCAAATCTGGTACTTCATATTAGTCCATGTATTACAGACACAGTGATGTTTGGTGCTGTTTGATTTTGTGATTTCTCAAAATAAGGCCACATGGTGAGGTGGAGTCTCTGTGAAGAAACGGGTGACTATTGAGGGAAGCATAATGTAAATAATCTAAACAAATGCACTCAGTCGAGAACCGTTAATAAGTAGAGATGTACCTTGTATTCTGGAGCAAACAAAACACTGCGTCCTCGGTGGCTCAGAGGCCGGGAGTTTATGGACAGTCTTATGTTCATCAGTCGTGGGCGGGGCTTAACCCCACTGTGACATCACAGTAGGGGGAAATCTGGAACCGCTTGTTTAGAGAGACTGTTTATGATTAATGGGGATTATAAAAAAAGGAGTGGGTGGATTTTTACCATTATAGACTGGTTGTTTACACACACTGTGGATACAGATCTGTGTTCAAACACCTTATAAAAGTGATTTTTGCATAATAGGTTGTGAAGTCGTAATTATGAGTTTGTTGCATTCAAGTGCGTTGTGGTCGGAAAGAGCAGTAATTACGGTGGATAGCCCGTTCATGGGTTCGTTCTTGCCTGTTTCTTGGGGAAATCTTATTAAAGCCTAAATATATTGAAGATAACTAGTTAGTCAATATCCAACAGGTTTTGAATTAAATGTAGCGTCCCCATATTTAAAACGATCTCCAATATAAACATCAATGCCATATATAGATATTCATGCTGGCTGACGATTTCTAAATTTCAGTCAAATAAATGCTATTTTTGCTGTGTTTAAGATGCATAAAATGGTTATTTGTATACGTAAAGATACACAGAAAGCAGTGTAGAATGTCTGATGGGGAACACTATAAAAAAAACTTTGTAATATGGGTTTTCTTCTCCGCCATGTTTAAAGTTTACCGGCCAATTTAGAAACTCAGGTATCAAAATAATTTTTTGTTGTAAATGTGATGGTGATAGCCGTTATGTCGCGATTTCTGACTAGGAAACTTGTATTGACTAGGGATGGGCAGATTCCCCGCTTCGCCGCGTGCATCGGCATAAAAAGTTAACGATGCGATGTGTGCATCGATTGAAAAAAAGTGTGCATTGGCTACAAGTTGGCATCTGTATCGCGATGCATCGTTTCTAACATGTTTGTTTTTTTACCATCGGTAAGGAACAGATTTATTATTGTATAATTAATAGTGGATGCGCTACCAAAATCAATCGGGACTAAATCGGTTTCATAAACGACAATTTAAGTTCACGCGATCTCACTAATTTGTGCACGCTTATTATTCTTAAGCAGCCCTTAATGTCGAGCATGGATCACACGCTGCACCGTAGACAACAAGCGAAGACCGTATCTGTGCTGCTGTAGGGACTTTGAGACGTTGTGTTTTCCTCACTGCATAACTGACATGTCACAGGGATATTCTTCATCTGTAAATGTTAGAAAGTCATGCAAATATATTCATTTTGCTGTCAGGAGTCGGCGAGGATTACGCAAGTGAACGAGCGCAGTTGAATAGTAGCGCAATAATTCTGAGTAAAATATACATTCTTGCTCAAATTATGTGTTGTTGAAGACCAAAATGGTGAGGTGGGGGTCTTTGTAGAATTTTAAACATATAAGTGTAGTTTTGTGGGACAGCAGTAAAGGGAAGGGGACTAGTTGTCATGGCTACAATCACAATATAAAGCCTAGTATACTAATTACAAGGCTCGATGAGTTCATGTGTGTGTCGTTATAGCAGTAAAATATAGCATTTGCATTTAAATTCATTGATTTTAACTTTAATGTAGATAGTATAGCTTTAAAGAGCGATTTTATAAGATTGGTAACTGTTCTGTCTAACTAAAAGGTACGCGTGTGAAAGGCTGCGCTGGCTAGAAAAAAAAAAGAAAGTCAAATAGTCGTATCGGGAGAAAGTCGAGCTTGATCTGAGAGCCGATGTTAGAATTTGCTTTATGGAACACCAAATTCATTTGACAATGATCATGCAAATAAGCCTGGCTTATTGTCGGTAAACTTGTTTGTTATGAAACGGGCTCGAGCCATTTTAGAAAGTGAGTCATAATTTTCCCATATGGATTCGAATCGCTATTGTGTTGAATCGAATCGATCGCCACGCATCGACACGGGGGTGAAAAAGAGCGCATCGGTAACTGCTTCAGGTGTCATCTTTAAGCATCGTATCGTTGAGCGAGTGCCATCGAGACTGCGTATCGCTCAGCCTCGTATGGAGATGCACATCCCTAGTTATTTAACACTAACTTCTGATACAAGCATGTGCATAGGCAGCAAAATAGTGCTTAAAGGAGATAGTTCACAACAATGGAAAATCATTAATTCTCTCCTGGTGTTCTTCTCACCTTCTAAAATGAGGTGGCATTGTCATTTTCTAGTTTCAAATGATACAGTGTCTCACACCAGATATTTATCTTGATACATTTTGACGAGCAAAGTATTGTAGCACTTGTAACTGAGATACTTTTGAGTTTTAGCGACCCATAGATTAGCTAACAAGTATAATATGATGGCGCAGAACCGAAACCCCCAATCCATAACCACACACACACTCACGCACACACACACCACACACACACACCAAACCACACACACACACGGGTTGCAGGTTGGAAAGGCATGAAGTCAACAACACACTTTAGAAACGCTCTGACACATTCAGAAAATTTGACTAAAGTGCAGCAGACAGGCTGCTCGGCTATTTCTGCCTGGGTCACATTTGCAAACGTGCTTTGCATGCTGCTGGAGGAACACAGGTTTGAATATTTGTCATCTGCATGCAAAATGATGTGCAGCACTCGTGTTTTGTTCAGTTACTTGGACGGGTCCGTTAGTTTTGCCCTCTACATAAAGCTCAGAGTAACACGTAGTGTGTGTGTGTGTGTGTGGTGTAGTTTGTGTGTAGTGTGTGTGTGTGTGGGAGTGTGTGTGTGTGAGGGAGAGAGAGTGTGTGAGAGTGTGTGTGTGTGTGTTGTGTGTGTGTGTGTGTGTGAGTGTGGGTGTGTGTGTGTGTGTGTGTGTGTGTGTGTGTGTGGGGGGTTGTGTGTGTGAGTGTGTGTGTGTGGTGTGTGGGTGTGTGTGTGAGTGGTGTGTGGGTGTGTGGAGTGTGTGTGTGTGTGTGAGTGTGTGGGTGCTGTGAAGGTGTGTGTGTGTGAGAGTGTGTGTGTGTGTGTGAGTGGTGTGTGTGGGTGAGTGGGTGTGTGTGAGAGGTGGGTGTGTGTGAGTTTGTGTGAGAGAGAGTGTGTTCATCTAGTACCATGAAGGACAGTCAGTGTAAAACCACTGAAGAAGGCTAGATGAGCCGTTTCTGCCGCTCTGTGTTTCCTCTGCTGCTTGTGTCCACCCAGGACGGATTACAAAGACCTGCTTTGTGAGCGGCTGCAGCTGCTGAAATGCGACAAGATCCAGCTGAAGAGAGATGGGAGCAGGGTGGGTCAACAAACACGACACCTCGTTCCCCGGGAATATCAGGCGCCCACGACACAACCACGACCACACAACACACACACAGACACAACCACACAATACTCCGCACGCACACACACTCACATTCTCTCACACACACACACACTCACACCACACACACTCACTCACACACACACACTAACACATTCCAAAACCCAACGCCCTAAAAGAGTTAGAGAATTCAGTATTATTATTTTTTATCCTAGAAGAGGTTCACCAAAAGGAGGATGTGTTCTATTTAGCTCAGGTATAAACCCACAGGCCGCATTTTGAGTCTACAATAATGGGAAAACTTAACTGAAATTTGTTCCTTTCATATTAAATGAGTTTTAATGTTAGTCTTTAATCTTATGCTCAGATGTTTGAAATTAATTGCACAGAAAAATAAACTGTGCCTAAATATTAAATTCTAAATAAAAACGGGCTTGTTTTAATGTCAGAATTATAACAGGATTAAAGGGATAGTTCACCCAAGCAGCCATAAGCTGTTCTGAACGGGTATGACTTTCTTTCTTCTGTTGAACACAAAAGATATTTTAGTAGCACTTTAGTACAGGGACCAAATCTCACTAGTTGCTTATTAGCGTGCCTGTTATTAACATATTGGCTGTTTATTAGTGCTCATAAAGCTGCATGACCATATTCTACATCCCTAATCCTAAACTTAACAACTACCTTACTAACTATTAATAAGCAGCAAATCAGGAGTTTATTGAAGCAAAAGTCAATAGTGAGAATTGGACCTTAAAATAAAGTGTGATCGATATTTTGAAGAATGTGGGTAAAGCTGTTTTCACTGAGGAAAGCTGCAGCATATCACTCTAGTTTTCTGAATAACGGTGAAAACAGAGACGAGAGACAACAACCTTCATCCGACTTTGAAAGAGGATAGGAAGGAAAGGCATTTTGAAATGAAAAAAGGCGTATTAAATATCCATTCAGTCATTTTGTCTTCACGCAGTAGAGCAGTGCACGACCACATGAGCCTGTTTTTCTTCCTTCACACAGTCGGAAGCAACAGGAGATGCAGTCAAAGGAGTGGATGAGACTATTGTGGAAACTATTTTGATTCTTGCATATGTAGTTGTTGAGACACAAGCAAAACAAGCACGTATTATAGGTCAGATAGGAGTGCGTTTGTACACCTGAGTAGTGCACTGTGGTGCATTTTCATTTCAATACACGTCTCCTTCCTCTTTTCAGACGTCTGTAAGTTATGGACTCCCATGGGACGGCAAAGCAAGCGGCTCGGTTCACGACATGAAACTGTCACTGATGATACAGTCTGATTGAGAACAAGTGGAGACACTTTGCATGGACAAATGAAACATAGGGCTGATTTGTTATTCAAAGCTGCTCCGTTTTCCCCACTGCCAGGAGCCCTCGCTGGGAAAGTTATCCCGAGCCATCACGGATGTTTTGGATGCAAAGTGACATGCAAAAGGTGAAAGATTTGCATGTCTGCTTTCATCCCACCTGTTAGTCGTGCAGTGTTGTTATTAGTGCTTTCACAGTGTCACATACAACATATTCTGATGAACATATATATTGTTCAGAAACAACTGAACTGAACATATGTACTTATATTGTGAATGGTCTTGTCATGTATGTGGTTTTGTAAGACGATATATTATTGTTACATACATACATCCTCAGGATACCTGAAGTTACAAGTTCACACCATGTATTAAATACCCACAGTAAAATTAGTTTAAGTACATTTAAATTAATTTTTTGGCATGTTTAGCATTTTGGGGGCCCTAAGCAAGCGGCCCCGGGGGGCCCCTCAGTAGAAATCAGTTTTTGTTGCATTTACACAGTTTTGACCAGCATGTGCCACCAGACTTTGATATTTCAAACATCAGTGAATCATTTTGCGAATCAGTTTCTTAAAATGTTTCTCTTATCACTCGACTCTGGGTTAGATGGGCTTCATTCAAATTAATAATAATAATAATAATACCCTGTGGCGGAGAGCGCAGCCACGTATAGTGCAGGGTAGTCTGATTGGGCTGGAGAAACCAACTGAACTTCAAACAGGGAACATCCACAACAATCAACAGACCTTAGTCAGGGCAGGCGCCATATCGAATTTTACAATGAATAAATGATGCAGCTGAACACTCAGAAAACAAAAGTATCTTTAGGGGGTCCAACAGCTTCACTCAAAGGGACAAAAAGAGTTCATAATAGAACCATGAGAGTATACTACCTTTACTGCTCTAAGTGCACAGTTTTGTGCTTCTGTTGGCGTTTTAGTAGCTTGTTTTATGATGTGTATCCGATTTATTTTTTGTTGTCACTATTGTTGAGTGTTAAAATCTATGTCTTAGTCCTGGTTTCACAGACAGGGCTTAGACTAAGCCAGGATTAGGCCATAGTTCAATTAGGACATTCAAGTAATTTTTATAAGCACGCCTTAGAAAAAACATTACTGGTGTGCATCTTGAGACTAAAATATATCCGTGCCTTTGTTTAAGGTCAGTCAGAGCAAGTTTAGATTTTAGTCTGGCTTTAGGCTTAAGCCTCGTCTGTGAAACCGGGGGTTAATGTCTAATTGAAAAATCTTGCCTGCATCTTTGAAAGGTGATCTGTATTTATCTTGCCACACTATTAATGTATTAGTCATCCTTCTCTCATAACTACATTTTTATAATTTAGTAATGATTTTTTATTCAGTATGTCAAAAGGCAAGTGTTTAACGAAAGGCCATAATTGTGATTTTCAATAAACCTCTGTTATAATGTATTACGATAGAGAAAAGACAAAGGTCACTTTAAATTGTAATAACATTTCATACTAGTACTGCTTTTGTTAATAAGCAAGTGAATAATGGTAGGGCCTTAATTATGGAATGTTCAACAATCACAAAGTGTCACAACCGGTGGGTGTGGTGGGGTGTCTGGGTTGCGGGGATGTGGTGTGTGGGGGTGGGGGGTTTGCATCCTCATCACCAGAGCTCTGACTTTCCTCTCATTGCTGCCTACTTCAGTTCTGAACTATCATAAGCGGCGTGTGTTCTGTTGTTAAAGGGCGAGGTTCTCCACTGTTCTGGTGTGCGGACCACACAGCCTGAGAAAGCCCTGCCCTGACGGAGTGGGTGTAGAGGATCAAACTAAACACAAAACACTGGAACACCACCATAACACTGAAAAAAGGCCGATTTCCTCTGAAAATGGGATTAAATACATATATAGGATATTTGTGTTATATATTTATACATATTTAATTATTGCAGGTTTGTGTCATATTCTGAGTTTGCATTTCACAGTTTTTATTCATTTTGAGGAATACTGAATGTGTGTTTGTGCGAGTGAGATGAATAGATGCATGTTCACATTTAGTCTAGATCTACGGTAACATCATCTTGCAACCCGATCTCACGGCAATTCATACGTGTTTTACTAGGTGGCTAGTTCATATGAATTCGTATGAGCTTGTTCGTACGAATTTGTACGTTTTGTGAAAAATCGTAGGTATTTTACAAGGTGGCAAATTCGTAGGAATTTGTACAAATGACCTACCCCTCACAGAAATCATACGCACAAATCGCACGAGTGAGTTTGAACGAATTAGCCACCTGGTAAAACACATAGGAATTGGTCCTGAGACAGCGTTGCGTGTTCACACAGCGCACACAACGCCTCTGCACTTACTCATGATATCTCTCAACATGGAAATGGCCTGAAGGCCGAAAGACTTTCTTCTGTGTTGTTTCTAGACATCGATGTCCCTCCAGTAGAGCAGTTTGACCCAACATCGTTTGTGCTCTCTTGACTGGAAGATGGCCATCAGCTGTCAACTGCAAGACCATTATTTAAGCTGAAAAATGTATGCATTAACGTGTATTCTTCCACTGACATTGCCTGATAGTACTTTGCCATCCTTTTTGCTGTTTTAAGCAATATAAAAAGGTCCTTAAACACTTTTTCAATGCTTTCTGTGACATTATGAAATAATTATTCCTGTGCCACTGCTGAATCTGACAGCGAGGTTAGAAGTCATCTGATTATTTTAAATAATTGATTAGCTCACGCAACAAAAAGAAAAACAGTTTCTAGCAACTCTCTTTGAGCCAAGACAAATGCACAGGTTCAAACAAGACAAACATTTACATCACATTTGTGTCCCTGCAGCACAAAAGCAGTGTTAAGTCGCTGGGGGATATTTGTAGCAATAGCCAACAATTCATTGTATGGGTCAAAATGATTGATTGTTCTTCTTTTATGCCAAAAATCATTAGGATATTAAGATCATGTTCCATGAAGATATTTAGTAAATCTCCTACCGTAAATATATCAAAACTTTATTTTTGATTAGTAATATGCATTGCTAAAGAACTTCGTTTGGACAACTTTAAAAATGATTTTCTCAATATTTAGATTTTTTTGCACCCTCAGATTCCAGATTTTCACATAGTTGTATCTCAGCCAAATATTGTCCGATCCTAACATCCTTGACCCTTATGACTGGTTTTGTTGTCCAGGGTCACATATCAAGTCACATCCGTCACATGTGGCAGGTTAAGTTATTTGGCTTGTATTAAAGTGACTGTTCAGGTGAAGAGCAAGAATGAGATAAAGAACGAGTTAGTGCTGGGGGAACACATTACAAGTAAAGCAAGTTATGTAATCAGATTACTTTTTCAAGTAACTAGTAAAGTAACACATTACTTTTAAAATTTCAACAAAATCTGATATACTTTTTCAAACAAGCATCGCAGGTTACTTTGTTTTCCTATTTATTGCCTGACCAAGACAGTCTCTGTCTTCAGCGTTTTTGCAGGTAAATCAGGAGATAATATACAGAGTCGTGTGTTTGCGCGTTGATAACATGATTTTACCTAGAATTCTAGACTAATGTTGAAATATTACTTACTCTATACTTCACATCGCACAAAACACATTGTTCAGTGCTCCTCAAAATGAGTAAAAACAGTGAAATGCAAACTCAGAATATAGATTCTCTACACATCTCTCAGTAGAGTGAAATAACAAATAGTCTTTTGAATGTACTTTAATATTTAGGGCTGCGTCGAGTTAAAATATAATTAAAATCGTTTCGAATTTTAACGCGCGATTGTCATGAGTTAACTCGTGATTAATCGCAACATTTTTATCTGTTCTGAATGTACCTTAAATTAATACTTTTCAATTTTGTAATACTCTAATCAACATGGTCATGGACAAATATAGATGCTTTATGCAAATGTATGTTTATTATTAGTGAAACCATACTCAACATATAGCATAAAGAATTCAGATACAGGTTTTCACAAAAACAAAAAGATTTTTAGAAATTGAATCAAAAGTATCAATTATCATATTTAAGCAATTTTTATCAATTCATTATTATTATAATTAAATAACGTATAACTATATTTTACTGGCTTAATTGTTAAGATTTTTATAATGCATTATCTTCTTATCGATCTGTTGACATTTACAACTGCATGTTTGCTGCATAAAAACATGGGTGGATGTTCGCATTGGTCTGAACAGAAACAGCAGACGGGTTTATTGAAAATGCTAATTCATTCTCTGCCAGCAGATGGCGCTGTCTGAACAGCAGAAATATAGCGGTTTCTCCGACTGTAAACAAAACAGTGCAGCACCAGACTTTGAAACGTGCAGCACTCATATTTATTCAATGAAATCATCGTCTTTTGAAGTTTAATCGTCACATTAAGCCATATCGCAATTCTCATCTTTCCGTCCCCAAATTTAAGAAATCATGATTAAGGCTTTCTTGTACCATTTAAGACTTTTTAAGGACCTGCGGAAACCCTGAAACAGAACATGCGCGCTGCATCAGTCGCGCGTTAATAAAATTTGTGACGTTAAAATTCATTAGCATTAATGCGTTGTTAACGCGTTAAATTTGACAGCCCTAATTTAATTACATGTTATTAATCAATGCCTTTGCTGCTGATCCAATTCAGCCATACTAATAAGCAAAAATAACTTCAGATAAGCACAATATTTATTTTCTTTCTTTTTTAAATTTAAATTGAGTGACTGAGAAGGAAGTGTTGAACTTTTCTTCTCCTGCGTCCTATTCTTCATGCAATCCAGAACAGCAGCACAGATGAAAGGTTTGTTTCTTTACATTTCTTTCAGTCTGAGGCTTATTCATTTTACTCTTAGTGTGAAAGGCTTTTACATTTGCCAAAAAAAACTTTTTAATATAAAAACAAACAAGCGAGCCCAGCTTAGATGAGAAAAATGCATTACTTTTAAAAGCAACTTTCCCAACACTGTGGACAGGTGTCTGCTTTTTAGCATAAGCAGAGAACGAATATTCTTACAAACTTTAGAAAACGTAAGCAAAACACACTGGAACACTAGACGTTTTGATCACCGTTTATGAAGAAATGAGAGCTTCAAAAAGCACCATGAACACTTGTGCTGTTGTTTTAAATCTTTCTATGAGTCAGGCTAGATGTGAGCGGTGAATGCAGATTTTTTTTCTGTAAAAAAAAATTTACATTTGGATCTGTTCCACACAAAGCTACTGTAAATACTGTGACTTGTCATATGAGCTATGTAGATGCCTTTTGTCCTTTTTGGAGCTGAGCAGACATGGTTACTTCATCCAGAAGTGTATGAAAAATAGGCTTGCCACGATAGACGGTTTTGTAAGGTTGATACCCATGTACCCCTGGTATACCACTGCCCCCCACCACTTTAGATTTTTTTATAGTATAAAATACTTTAGTTCCGTAATATGAACAGACCTACAATAAATAACTGACGCGGCTGCGCAGACAAGAAGAGTGAGCGAGGACAGACAAAGGTGAGGCAGGACAGACAAGAAGAGTGAGGTGGGACAGACAAGAAGAGTGAGGTAAGACAGACAAGAAGAGTGAGGTAATAAAGACGATAAGATGGGTGACAGACAAGACAGAGAAGATTGAGGTGAGACATCACAAGATATGAGGTGAGACAGGACTAGAAAAGGAGGCGAGACTGACCATAAGAGTGAGGCTACAGACAAGAAGATGAGGCGAGACCGACCAAGAAGAGTGAGGCGAGACGACATAATAGTGAATGTGAGACAGACAAGAATAGTTGCAGGTGAGACATACAAGAAATGAGTATGAGAAGACCGAGAAAGATGAGGTGAACAGACAAGACGAGTGAGGTAGACAGACAGAGAAGAGGGTAAGACAGACAGACACGAATCGTGGAGGTGAGACAGACAAGAAGAGTGAGGTGAGACAGACAAGAAGAGTGAGGTGAGACGGACAAGAAGAGTGGGGTGAGGTGAGACAGACAAGAAGAGTAAGGTAAGACAGACAGACAAGAAGAGTGAGGTGAGGTGAGACAGACAAGACGAGTGAGTTGAGACAGACAAGAAGAGTGAGGTGAGACAAGACAGACAAGAAGAGTGAGGTGAGACAAAAAAGAAGAGTGAGGTGAGGTGAGACAGACAAGAAGAGTGAGGTGGGACAGACAAGAAGAGTGAGGTGAGGTGGGACAGACAAGAAGAGTGAGGTAAGACAGAAAAGAAGAGTGAGGTAAGACAGACAAGAAGAGCGAGGTGAGACGCAGGGGGAAGAGACGAACCAGCGGAGGCGGTAGAACATTAAAAAAGATGTAAACACAAAGGGGGGGGAAAGAGTTAGGTTGGATAGACAAGAAGAGTGAGGTGATACCAGACTGAGAGTAATGTAAGCACAGACAGACATAAAGAGTGAGGTTGACAGACACGACGCGTTTCATGAGACAGACCAGAGATTGAGGTTTGATACAGATTGCGACTGTGGGGTGAGACAGACGAGAAGAGTGGGGTGAGGTGAGACAGACGAGAAGAGTGAGGAGAGCTGACTGACTAGAAGAGTGAGGTGAGACAGACGAGAAGAGTGAGGTGAGGTGAGACAGACAGACAAGAAGAGTGAGGCGAGACAGACAAGACAAGAAGAGTGAGGTGAGACATACTATAAGGGTGAGGCGAGACGGACAAGAAGAGTGAGGCGAGACAGACAAGAATAGTGAGGCGAGACAGACAAGAAGAGTAAGGCGAGACAGACAAGACGAGTGAGGTGAGACCAACAAGAAGAGTTGAGGTGATACAGACAGACAAAAGATTGAGGTGAACAGAAAAGAATATTTTGAGTAAGACAGACAATAAGAGTAGGTCCGACAGACAGACGAAGAGTTGAGGTGGGACAGACAAAAAGTGAGTGGACAGACAAGAAGATTGAGGTAAGACGAAAAGAAGAGGAGGTAGACAGACATACAAGACGCGTTAGGTGCGCCGACAAGAAGAGTAAGAGGTGGATAACAATCAAGTGATGTGAGACGACAAGAGAGTAAGGTAAACCGACAGACAAGAAGAGTGAGGTTGGACAGACATAGACGATTAGGTGAGGCAGACAAGAGAGTGAGGTGAACAGATGAAGATTGTAGGTGGAGAAACAAAATAACCAAGAGAAGAGTGAGGTGAGACCGACGAGAAGAGTGAGGTGAGACAGACCAGAAGAGCGAGGTGAGACAGACCAGAAGAGCGAGGTGAGACAGACCAGAAGAGCGAGGTGAGACAGACCAGAAGAGTGGCAGACGGACAAGAAGAGTGGGCTGACCGACAAGAAATATTGGAGTTTAGACAGACAATACAGTGAGGTGAGACAGACAAGATTGAGGTGAGACAGACAGAAGAGTGAGGTAATACAGACAGACACGAAAGTGAGGCAGACAGACTCGAGAGTGAGGCCGAGACCGATAGACGAGTGAGGCGAGACGACACGAATATTGGGTGAGACTGACAAGAAGAGTGAGTCGAGACAGACAAGAATAGTGAGGTGCTACAGACCGAAGAGTGAGGTGAGACAGACAGACAAGAAGAGTGAGGTGAGACAGATAAGAAGAGTGAGGTGAGACAGACAAGTAGAGTGAGGTGAGACAGACAAGACAAGTGAGGTGGGACAGACAAGAAGAGTGAGGTGAGACTGACCAGAAGAGTGATGTGAGACTGACAAGAAGAGTGAGGTGAGAGACAGAAGAGTGAGGTGAGACGGACCGACAAGAAGATGAGGATGAGACAGACAGACAAAAGAAGTGAGGGGAGCAGAGAGACTAGACGATTGGAGGCGAGGGCAGACGAGAACGCGCGAGGCCGACAACATAAGATCGGGCGAGACGACGAGACGAGTGCGGAGAGACTGACAAGACGAGTGAGTTGGTGACGGACCAAGAGATTTAGGTGGAGATGGCAAGAAGAGTGAGGTGAACAGAGACGACAGAGTGATGTTACAGACAGACAAGAAGAGTGAGGTGAGAGACAAGACGAGTGAGGAGAGACAGACAAGAAGAGAGAGGAGAGACACAAGAAGAGTGAGGTGAGACACAAAAGAAGAGAGAGGAGAGACACAAGAAGAGTGAGGTGAGACAGACAGACACGAGATTGGTGGAGAAAGCAAACGAGGAGGTGAGACGGACAAGAAGAGTGAGTCGAGCTGACTGACAAGAAGAGTGAGGTGAGTTGAGACAGACGAGAAGAGTGAGGTGAGTGAGACAGACGAGATGAGTGAGGTGAGGTGAGACAGACGAGACGAGTGAGGAGAGACAGACAATCCGCGAGAGCTAGACTACGAGAGAGCGAGGCGAGGCGACAAGAGAGCAAGGCGAGACCGCGACGAGAACAGAGTGAGGCGATACAGACAAGAAGAGCGAGTCGAGTCCCGACGACGAGCGAAGCCAGACATAAGAGTGAAGGAGAGACAAACGATAAGAATGAGGCGAGACAGACCGACGAGGGACAGACGAGTGAGGCGGAGGCGACGAGACGATTGAGGTCGAGGCAGACTAGAAAGCGGGCCCGAGACAGACTAGACGATCAAGTAATGCGAACCGACGAGACATTGAGCGCCACAGAACATAACGAGACATGCTGCATAAGACAGACTGTAGTCGAGTGATAGATACAGACAAGAACGATGGCGGAATGATTAGTTTCGAAACCAGATGCAACAGTGCCTGTATGGGCAATATTTTTGGATTTTGAAACGCCTGTTGACTTTTCACCTCGTCTCCGTCTGTCCTCGGACGCTCACTCTTTTGTCGTTTATCTAAGTTATTGTTTGAATGTTTTTTTTAAATTTGTTCTTATTTAATTGGTTCCACATTGTTTGCTGATTTTTACTGTATTTAAACTTTGTGTCATTTATTTATTTATTTTATTTGACATCAAGGTCTATGCCGTGCCTCCAAGCTTTCTTACTCGTTTTGCTAATAAACGTCCTACGTTTCTTATTTATTTGGTTATATATTATCATTTCCAGTTTTGTATAGCGATCCTTTAACTTTAGTAAGTTATTTGTTATTTTATATAGATACCTGCCCATATAGCAATGGTGTATTTATATTGTTTGTTAATAAAATTTCTATTTTTTGATACAGGCAAAGGAGTTATGACGTTGTATTATGTTGTTGCATTAAGCAATTGACACTAATTGCCGCTAATTTGAAAGTGAAAGTAAAATGCGCACGGTGCTTTTAAGTTATTTAAAAGCGAAGGAAAGCGAGGAAAAGAGGGAACATTCAAACAAACTAAAAACGAACAATTGCTTTACTCCGAATTGCCGCTATTTGAAAGGTAAAGTAAATTGGGCACACCGCTTTTACAAGCTATTTACCCTCTTAGCGCAAAGTCTCAAAATTGCGACAAAACGTCATACTTAATTAAATAGACTGTAGTTCCTAATATGGTGTAATATCTCATTTGTACTCCCTACCACTAGACATGTGGCAGACATGTAGTACTTCGATTCTAGACCAAAATTACGTCATGTTCCTATTCAAAGTGTTTCGAGGAAATAGCAGAGCAAGTGAGCTATCGTGTCATTGATGTGGAAGCAGTTCAGTTCAGAGCGTGCGGGTAAGCTGATTTGTGAGAGAAAATCGCCAAATGGCTAATAAAAGTTGTACCGTGAGGATGTGTTGCAAATGTTATTCGCCGATTCTGACTCTGAAGGGGAATATTTGCCTTTTGGAAATGACGATCGGTCGTTTAATGATCGCGCTTCTCCCGGTACATCTTTGCAAGCGCCACCGTAAAAGGCGAGAGTGTTCACGAAGCACAACCAAGTGATGATTTCGACCCTTTGCCCAACGGAGATGAGGGTGGCAGGGCAATATCTATTATTTCCTGAATATTACTGATGAACTGATGAAAAAGTAGGCTACTGTTCACATGCGTTTTACTACTATATAGTATAGTAATATAATAATAATGTAGTACTTTCTCCTGTTTTATTGTTGGTTTCCTCTTTTCTGATCATTTGGAATGAGGATAAAAAGAAAAAAAAAGACATGCAAATAAGTTCAAACAACCATTCAATATCTATTATTTCCTGAATATTATGACATTCAGGAGGGCCGCCCCCTGACGATGTCATACTATTCAAATTAGATGAGAATATTTACACCCCACAAACTTTCGGTCATGCCCAACATTTTTCTAATTTACAGTAGATCTCAATATCTTAGCCTTTCAAGCACAAGCTTTTGAAAAAAACCCTGTGCGCCTAAAGGGTTTAAGAAGAAAGGAGGTATTAAAAGAGGATTTCACACTTCGATTAACCTGTGGGAAATCTTTTTTTTTCGTTCCTCACCGTCACAACCCTAATGAAAAACAGCTGCCTTTTTAATATTTTTTTTTCTAGAATGAAAATAAATGAATACTGGTTTAAAATGACACAAGTTTCATGTATGACCGACACGTTCATGATAGGCTTTGTGAGATTCACCTGACTACTTCAGTATTAAATACATAAATAATAATAAAATAAATAAATAATCCACTCGGTTACACTTTATTTTAAGGTGTCCTTGTTACAGTGTAATTATGCATTTATTACTCAGTATTAAGTACTGAGTAATATTAATTAACTACATGTACTTACTATATGGTTAGGGTTACTTGAATGTAATTAAGCATAATTAATTGTTATTATAATAGTAAGTACAAGTGTAACAAGGACACCTTAAAATAAAGTGTTACCATCCACTCTGTACATCATCAACCACAAACATTTGATCGTAATGTAGCTAAATGATTGTTTCTGGGTAACAATAAAGACGCTATTCTTTGACTTTCCACAAGGAATATCACATTATGATTGCATAATCACATCCTTATTGTCATTATCTGTATTAGTAATTAACAGCAATAGTCATGTAAGAAAATTAAGTGGGTTGCGTTTACACTCATAGATCATACTGTACATTATATTTCACCCCAAAATAATTAAAAAAAAGTTTGAATAACTCTACTTTGGCCTGCATGAAAATTAAGCCTTTTTTAGGACTATTAATATTTTTAGCATTGTGGTTTTCAATTCAATTCAGTACAGTAAATCTCAGTGTAACTTACAATTGTTCTTTACAAGTCAATTAAAATGTAATGCATTGACGTAGATTAGTAAAGATAATTGATCGTGCTATAATGCCACAATGCAATATTTGCCATTTTGCTTGACACTTTTATAATATGAGCGAGATTCACCCTTCCAGCTGTGTTTTTGTTTCACCAGATGATAGTGCTCTTCACCACATAATGAATGACGACTGACCAGCCCACTCGCATTCATCAGGCAAGAATGTACATGTACAGTGTTTCACAGTATCGTAACCTTGAAACATCTTTAATAAAGTACACCGGATGTATTCCACTCATTTAAACAGGAAAAGTCACTAGTTTGCATGAATTTCACAGCTAGTTTGCTTTCTAACAGACATGGCATGGGAGATGGACATAAAGTAAATACATCAAGCCTGCTTGTAGTCAGATCATCACATCTTTATTCCACAAAGTCTTGAAAAAACTCACTTGATGACTGGCAGATTAATGAAATTAAAGAGATGAAGTAAGAAAAAGAGAGATTTTGGACAAAGACGGTGGAAGTGGCGACACAAATCAAGCCTTTTGCTATTGTAAGGATACATGCATGTGGCTGTGTGTGCCGTCATTCAGTGAAAACAAGCAATACCAGTCAGCAAGTGTTAAGAAGGCAAGATATGTTTGGAATCTCTGAGCACTGATCTGAACGAATGAGTTCATCCGAGATCATAATAGACATGTCCCCGCCTGATCTCAGAAGCAACATAAGGACAACGCTTTAGCCCTTTTCAAATGAGCATTCGCTTTAGATGTGAAACATCTCTCTAGATTACTGTGTGACCTTAACATTATGTTGACTCAAAGGGATAAAGGCCAGAATCTTTGCAGTTATTAGAAATTATGAGAGAGACCCAATGCACTGTTTTTGGCTTGAATCGCCACTAGCACAAATATAGCAATATTGCATTTATGGATGAACTGTCCCTTCAGATTAGTTAGATGCCAATATTTACGTGTACAATGCAACAACAGAGGGAAACATTTTTTTTTTTTAATTAGAAAGCATATTTTCATAGTGTAACGAACACAGTATTGTTGTTGCTTACATCATAATTTATCTTATTGTCTTCGAATAAAATAAAAATGTAAGGTAACACTTTATTTTAAGGTGCCATTGTTACACGTTACATGTACTTACTATTATAATAACTATTAATTATGCATAATTACATGCAAGTAACCCTAAGCCAAATCCTAACCCTAACCATACAGTAAGTACATGTAGCTCTCAGTACTTATATGTATAATTACACTGTAACAAGGACACCTCTTAAAATAAAGTGTAACCAAATGTACAGCAAAAACAAATATAAAAACTAGGTAGTGACTAAGTACTGAATATTATCTTCTCTTCAAACACAAGGACACTGGAGAATTCCCTAGTTGTCCTTATGGCCATGATTTGTTTAAGGAACTCCATATATATCCTTTATAAATAACAGCTCTAGAGGTTTTAATCAATGAATGAAAAATATTGCATGATGGCCAAAAATGGGAAAATTCATCCATTTTTGCTCGTAAATTTGGGAAACTAAGCCATCACAGTGGGCTTTAAAATGGAAACCATATTTGCTGGGTTTATAGTCACTCCTCTTACTCTATTTGTGGATGCCACACAGTTTCGAAAGACGTTGAAACTCTAGTTTGCTGAGCCTTGTTTTTTCAGATGCTGGTTTGCAGGTCTCCATTTAGCAGTGTGTTGCGAGTTTCTGTTGGCTCATTCATGATTCGTGACTTGTCCTGTTTGCTTTCAGCGTGTTCAACCCCATCCAAAGCACAGTTCAAGAACAGAACATTCTGGAAACTCTTTTTGAAGTTCTGTGACAGGAAAGCGTACAGTATTGGGTTTGCACAGCTATTGGCGTATCCCAGCACCACCACAAAGGCAAACATGCTCCTTAAAAAAGGCGTGGTGCTAATGGTGCCTGTGACCGATGTCACATTGAAGATGTAGAAAGGCAGCCAGCAGAACACAAACACGGCAACCACAATGGACACCATACGTGTCACCCTCTTCTCAGACTGCCTCCGTTTGCTGGAGCACACCCTGATTCCTGAGGACTTCACTTTGATGATAATGCACAGATAGCACAGACATATGACCATCAGAGGCAGGAAGAAGCCCAGGAAGAAGGTGTAGAACATGAAGGCGGTGTAGTAGGTCTCCTGCGGCTCTGGCCACACAATAGTGCAGAAGCAGCCGTCGGGTTTGGTGATCAGCCCACTGTAGATTACGATTGGGAGGTTGACGACGAGCGACACGACCCACACGACCAGATTAATGGTCTTTGCGACATGGGGCTTCCTCCATTTGATGGACTTTATGGGATGCACCACAGCGAGGTACCGATCGATGCTCATCACCATCAGACAGAAAATACTGGTGAACTGATTGAGCGAGTCTACAGTCATGACCACGCGGCACAGAGCTGCGCCAAACGGCCAGTGCACCAGCGCTAGCTGGAGAGCAATGAAGGGCAAACTGAGCATGAACAGCACGTCTGCCACCGCCAGGTTCAGGATGTAGATATTGGTGACCGTCTTCATCTTGGCGTATCGCAGGATGACGTAGATGACCAGAGCATTTCCGCACAGACCGATAGCACACACCACGAAGTACATGATGATGGTAATGACGACCGTGCTAGTTTTTATTCCTCTCAGGGGGGGGGGGGGGGGGGGGGGGGGGGGGGGGGGGGGGGGGGGGGGGGGGGCTGGCAGGTCTCGTGTCCTCAGCCTTCCCATCAGATATGTTGCCGAGCATGATGCCATCGTACATGGGGAGTCCGGACAGATTTCTTGTGAGGTTCTGGTAGAACGAACTGGTCCAGGAATCCATCATGAATTTCCTTCAGACTCCCAATTCCATTATGAGGGACATACAGCCTGGGGGGGGGGAATAAATGGTAACACTTTATTTTAAGGACCAATTCTCACTATTATCTAGTGCGTATGATCATGCATTACTCACTAGGTGCGTTTCCATTACAGATTTGCGCAAAACTTTGGCGATGTTTTATAAATGTCGATAAAAAGTATTGCGAAATGATGGCGTT
Organism: Sinocyclocheilus anophthalmus; assembly: GCA_018155175.1. Classification (NCBI taxonomy): domain Eukaryota; kingdom Metazoa; phylum Chordata; class Actinopteri; order Cypriniformes; family Cyprinidae; genus Sinocyclocheilus; species Sinocyclocheilus anophthalmus. The sequence goes on from JADLZN010003042.1 coordinate 123,754, forward strand.
TCAATTAACCGATCATACATACGCCATATGACCTGTTGCGAAAAAAAAACCGTTTCCATTGCAGTTTTGCGAAATAATCCTTTTTCGCATTGCCTGAAAAACCACCATGCGAGCGTAAAAACTTTTTTGCGATGTATGGGCATTTTTGCTAAATTGACGAGTTCCATAGGCGTATTTTCAATTCGCAATTTCAATTTGCGCAATTTGAAGGGTAATGGAAACACGCCTACTAGCATATTGGCTGTTTATTAATACTTACAACATACATATTAATGCCTTATTCTACATGACCGTATTTTAGATCCCTTAATCCGACCCCATACAACTAACTCACTAACTTAACTATTAATAAGCAGTAAATTAGGAGTTTATTGAGGGAAAACTCTTAATTAATAGTGAACATGTGTTCCCTCTTCTAAAGTGTTATCAACAAAGCATATGATGGTGAATGAAGCATATACTGTTGTATATATATCCTAATGCAAACAACACATAATTTCTCCGTTCCAAAACCTTGTTTGTGACAACAGCCTACATAGGGAACTGTCCTAATGCCTAAAACATCACCCTAACTGAAATGGAACCTCGTGTATTTATATATGAGAAATATCACATAAATAGCCGTGCAATATCACTCTATATCAGCATGGCTGTGATTAGCAGCGATGGAGAGTGTAAAGAAATACAAATACTTCGGTACTGTACTTAAGTAGATTTTTGTGGTATCAGTACTTTACTTCACTATTTATTATAAAAAAAATTATTTTCACTCCTTACATTTTCACACAAGTATCTGTACTTTCTACTTCTTGTGTTTTCAAACCAGGCTCGTTACTTTAGTTTTAATCTGTATTTTCGCCATTCGATAATAAATCTCTAATAAATCATGAATCAGTTAGACTTGACTGGCAACGACTAGAAAAATATGACTCATTATAACGCAATAACATATTCAATATTAGGATTTTTCTATAAAGATATTGTGATTGTGTAGTTATTGTTGTACTAATTTTGACATTTAGGCAATTTAGAAAATATAGTTATGTTGCACGACCCCAGCCTAAGGATTTAATCCTTTTTTTATATGTGATGGCCATACAAAAAATAGTGTTGTGCATGGTTTCAGAATTTGTTGTGGGTGCATGGGACGGCCTGGATGAGTGAAATTTTATCCCAGTCTGGCCTTGTTTTACATGGCGGTTCTAACTAAATTTGTAATGCAAGCTATGTTGTATTAATGTATTAATATGACGTTAGGTCCCGTTACCCGCGTGACACTACAACAGGTAGCAGTAATGGTAAACCCATACTTCTATACTTTAACTTGAGTAAAAAAGTGTAGTCAGTACTTCAACTTTTACCGGAGTATTTTTAAACATGAGTATCTGTACTTCTACTTGAGTGAAGGACGTGTGTACTTTTGCCATCTCTGTTGATTAGGGCGCAGTATTACTTTTTAGTACAACCATTACATTTCCAATCAGATTGCTGAAACCTGAAACTGTTCTTGGACCAAAGAGTGAAAGATTAACGCTTCCAGTCAGACTGGTTTTTATGTTGCTCTGTACAGCGTTACAGTGACTTGAGAGAGAGCAATGTCCTCGATGTCACAATCATCCCCGGTGGACAAACAGGCTGAAAGGCAAAGTGATCAATGCCCCTCTCTGATACAGACCCACTTATGACTTATGACTATGATTAGTCCTAACATTCACCACTAAAGCTCCAGTCACTTCACTGACAGTCCAAAGCTGACATGTCAATGCAAGGGGTTTAATTTCTAACATTAATTTGAGTCTCTTTAGGAAACAGGATTTTAAGCTGAAAGGTGGTTATTCTATCTAGACATGAAGATAATTGTTTTACGAAGACAATGACTTGCATTGCTCTATATAACTCTTTCACTTCATGGTTCATTCATACAAAGTGGCCATAAAATTAAGAAAATATTCTGAAACGGAAAACAGTGTTCAATATTAATATCCATTGTGATTTTCCTGGAATACTTTTAAATGCAGACATGAGCATTATTGTTTAAACGACTGAATTTTCTGATAGATAAAATACATTGGAACAGGTCCTTCTTACCTTCATGTTGATGTGCGTTGTACAGTACAGCGGGATCCCGCTCATGGTTCTGCTGATGTGCTCATGTGGAATATCCAAACACATGATCTGATCCGATCTGAACTGAACCTGACGAGACGAGACCCTGTGCTGAGACAAGCCTCTCGGAGAGAGAGAGAGACAGTGTATGTGTGCATTGATGAGAGCATTTCATGCTACTGTGTCTGGTGTTTGTTCATCACTGATGTGTTTGTACATGCTCAGTGCATTTACCTATACAGTGAGATCAATTCAAAACATTATTCTATATACACTGTGTATTATATAGTATTGATATCGTTTGTGTGTACACAATAGAAACCATCACAGAAATTCTAATGGTTTTCACTACAAATACCATTACTAACATTACAAACCATCAACTGTTTAATCATTAAAACCATTTAACCATTAAAAATGGTTTCCTATAGTGTGTTTTGGGACATATTCCATTAGGATTTAGTGGTTTTGACAAGCCACCAATCAACGGTGACAAATTACCAGTAAAGACCCACAGGTACCAGTTTCCATTAAAACCCATACAATTCCCATTATAACCAGTAAAACCATTACAAATTGAAAGTAAGTATACTTTAAATCCATAAACATATTTATTGACATCACAAGACTTACTGATATAAAGTTATAATTCAACTTTATTTGGAGTATTTCTTTATTGCACAATGCACATTTCTTAATATTATGCCTAAAATGTGTCGCTATTATTAAGGAATGCAAGGTATTTAACATGTACCTGAAGTATACTTGCTATACTTGCAATAGTTCTACTTTGGCACAATCAAATTTACTTCAGGATAATTAGCACACAGCGTCATCGAGCAACATTTAGTGACTTTTCAAACAGTCTTTCCATTGAAAGTAGTTGGCAACAGTGGTGACCGGATTTTTACACCATTAACAAAGCTTGGTAGTGGAAAGTCATTGCTGAGCTCTTGCGCGGCGGTTTTCATTTCTGTGCAGCTGCGACGTCTCTGAATAGCTGGGACCAGCTTATGTAGAACATGCCTTCTAAGAGCCGCGGCAGGATTTGTCTGAAGGATTACATCATACAGTACTAGGAGGATTGCATCATGTGGCACTAGTCAGCGATGCATCATTTACCAGCGTGGTGTGGGGGAAACAAATCCTTGTTGTCATAGTTACCCATTCATTTCCAAGACTGATCACCCCCCCCCCCCCCCATTTCATTTTATTAAAATATTACATATGCAAATTTTATTCTGAATTTGTGGCAACACTACAAATTAACAATAATAATAACAATACAGTTGAGAAAATGGAATTGTAATAAAGCTGCAAATGACACTACTTACAATTCATAAGTGCATGTAAATTGATGCTCAAAAATGGTCAAAAGTCTGGTGGAGGTTTTGCTGCTAAAGGACGTTCAAGGGTTCACTTACTTAATGTGACACACAGAAGTACGTACCTACATTAATCTGTTATAAATGGGTTCTTCCATTTGGAAAGCCCAAGTTGGCAGCCTTAATAGAGGAGCGTACTCGAGACAATCGGAGTGTCCACTGTGGAGGGAAATGTACAAGCCTAGAGTGAGAGCTTGCAGGTTTTATGAGGTTTCTCATGTGCGAGGGGAGACCAGGCACTGGCAATACGGATACTCAAAGGGTTAGTTCACCCCACAATGAAAATTGTCATCATTCACTTGCAATGAAAACAGGCTTTGAGAGGGAACCTGATGTGCTGGACGTGAAAAGTTTCTTTATTACCTGTGTATGCTCTGTAGAGTGTAGACTTGCATACGCTTCTGGATGCCATCCTTGTTTTTTGGTGTTTTAACCACCAACTGAACTCTGCAGTAAACCTCTGAAAAACTCTCCTACACTCAACACTGCATGACAAAAATGAACAATAATCACATTAAGCATCATGCATATTGTATGATACTTTGTATGCTACATTCCTCCACCTTCAATTATATGACTGAGGTTCCCTTGAGCAAGGCCACCTTGCCACGTATCTCAACAAAATATCCAAGACTTCAGGCAGAAAAACAGGCTCACAACATTAAAGACCCAGCACATAGGCGAAGCGTGTGTAAGGCTTAGCCTTCCCCTGGCCACGGGGACTTGGGGCAAAAATGCCACCAAATTTAACAAAAATGCCCCTGCACAATTAAACTAAGTCTATTACGTCTGTTGCGAATAAAGTTAAAACTGATGAAAAGTGTCGATAGCGGCATGAAATTCAGCTATGCTTAGTAAAGCTATATACTAAGCTATAGGAATGCTAAGCTATGCCAGAGAGATTGAAAAGCAGAGCAGATAGAGTGTACTTTGTGCCACACTCCTAAATTGTAACCTCGAATCACCCTAGAGGCTAGGACAAATCCATAGCAGCTGGCTGGTGTTTAGATCAGCCCTTTATGGACCGTTATCTCTTCAAGCAGTTCAATAATCACAATGCATTTTGTTGGGAAAATGCATGAAAGCTTTACTGCCTCAAGAACAGACTTGTTTGATTTAAAAAACCTAGATGAAAGCTGTTGTCTCTGTTTACTTTCGTCACACACATTCAGTGATTCATAAGTGCATGTCGTTCAAAAGGAAACTGTGTGGGGCACTGCAGGACGTTACTGTAAAGTATAATTTGTGGAATATTTATTAGCATTACATAACAGTTGTAACACATTCATCGATCTAAAATCAACATACATATATAAATATAAAATCAACAATCGAACCACAAGAACACTTCTGCAAACATTTTCCAACTGCATTTTTTATAGGCTATATATACGTGTTCCAAACATGTATTTTTTTTCTTTATTTTTTAGAACATAATGTATGGAGACGGAAAACTTTTCCATGTCCCTTAAAAATATGACTTTTGGCCTGTAGATTAAACAATGGTTTATTTCACTAAAATTTTGAAAGTAATTGTGATTATTTCAAGCCACTGTTTGTACTGCGTGCTCATTTTCAGGAATAAAGTACAATAGTAATGATAAATTGGCATTGCTTTGGAGAAGTTGTCTACAATGTCTTAAATTCATCATCATTACTAACTAACACATTTGAAGTTTTGGGTTATCACAATACTTGCTAAAAATATTAAGAATAAAATTCAGAGTACATTTTGATTGTTATCCAACATTTAATTTGAAGACTTAAATAGTATAAAAGGCAATGTTGTCAAACATTTTATATTTCAACATGAACAACAAAACACCAGAATAAGTATAAAAAACAAAAGCATTGTTGTCAAACACTTTATAATATTTCAACATGAATAACAAAAAAACAACAACAACATGAATAACCCATCAGGCTAGCCCAAAAATGTGGGATCTGCACATGCCCAAAATCACATGTCTGCTGAAGCGGTCATACAAGGCATGTATTGGGAGCCTCAGAATCAGTGCACACGTGTGGGCCTCCGGATAAATTCTCTTCACTCCGTTTACTGGGTCAGTTTGAACGAGCACCTCATGACTACACCACGTTATGTACGAGAAGCGGCAAAAGACACAGGCGCAAGTGGAATACACAAAACATGGTGACATTAATTTGTAAGTAAATATAATGTGCGATATATTACTTCACCAAAAATGATTGAGGTCATGCACACATATTGCACGATAAGTCTATATATTGATTATTGCGACAGGCCTAGTTGTGGAGACGATAAGATCTACATTCCCATCAGATAGATACCAAGGGTTCAAGCTACCTTCACTACAGCTTCACTACGTCTTGTTTTAATAAACAATGTTAAAGCCCTATTATTGTACCCTTGATTTCTTATTTACTACATTTTGAAGAATTTAACTATTTTACACTATAGCTCATACAAACCCAATTCCAAAAAGTTGGGACACTGTACAAATTAAAAAAGGAATGGAATAATTTACAAAATCTCATAAACTTATATTTTATTCACAATATAATATAGATAACATATCAAATGTTGAAAGGGAGACATTTTGAAATGTCATGCCAAATATTGGCTCATTTGGGATTTCATGAGAGCTACACATTCCAAAAAGTTGGGACAGGTAGCAATAAGAGGCCGGAAAAGTTAAATGTAGATATAAGGAACAGCTGGTACAATTTGGGGCCCAAAAAACTATTAGGTCAATTGGCAACAAGATTGGGTATAAAAAGAGCCTCTCAGAGTGTCATTGTCTCTCAGAAGTCAAGATGGGCAGTGGATCACCAATTCCCCCAATGCTGCGTCGAAAAATAGTGGAGCAATATCAGAAGGAGTTTCTCAGAGAAAAATTGCAAAAAGTTTGAAGTTATCATCATCATCTACAGAGCATAATATCATCCAAAGATTCAGAGAATAGTTTTTGGGGCTGGAAATCTCGTGCGTAAGGGTCAAGGCCGTAAAACCATACTGGATGCCCGTGATCTTCGGCCCTTAGACGGCACTGCATCACATACAGGAATGTTACTGTAATGGAAATCACAACATGGGTTCAGGAATACTTCCAGAAAACATTGTCACAATCCACCGTGCCTTTCGCCGTTGCCGGCTAAAACTCTATATGTCAAAAAATAAGCCATATCTAAACATGATCCAGAAGCACAGGCGTTTTCTCTGGGCCAAGGCTCAGTTAAAATGGACTGTGGCAAAGTGGAAACTGTTCTGTGGTCAGACGAATCAAATTTGAAGTTCTTTTTGGAAAACTGTGATGCCATGTCATCCGGACTAAAGAGGTCAAGGACAACCCAAGTTGTTATCAGCTCTCATTTCAGAAGCCTGCATCTCTGATTGTATGGGGTTGCATGAGTGCGTGTGGCATGGGCAGCTTACACATCTGGAAAGGCACCAATGCTGAAAGGTATATCCAAGTTCTAGAACAACATATTCTCCCATCCAGACGTCGTCTCTTTCATTTTCCAACATGACAATGCCAGACTACATACTGCATCAATTACAACATCATAGGTGCGTAGGAGGAGGATCCGGGTACTGAAATGGTCAGCCTGCAGTCCAGATCTTTCACCCTAGAAAACATTTGGCGCATCATAAAGAGGAAGATGCGACAAAGAAGACCTAAGACAGTTGAGCAACTAGAAGCCTGTATTAGACAAGAATGGGACGACATTCCTATTCCTAAACTTGAGCAACTTGTCTCCTCAGTCCCCAGACGTTTACAGACTGTTATAAAAAGAAGAGGGGATGCCACACAGTGGTAAACATGGCCTTGTCCCAACTTTTTTGAGATGTGTTGATGCCATGAAATTTAAAATCAACTCATTTTTCCCTTAAAATGATACATTTTCTCAGTTTAAACATTTGATATGTCCATCTATGTTGTATTCTGAATAAAATATTGAAATTTGAAACTTCCACATCATTGCATTCTTTTTTTATTCACAATTTGTACAGTGTCCCAACTTTTTTGGAATCGGGTTTGTACATTTGACTATTTGCACAAAAGATACACATATATTCTCTCAATTTATCTCAGAAAAACGTGACCAGGGTCTGACTAGAGCTCCCTGCAGGTCGGGCAGAGCCTCCACATAGTCTATATCATGAGAAAAATACAAAGAACATGGCAATTTTTGAGTAGACATTTTCCACCACAGGGATCATTCACTGTGGGCAATCAAACGACATTTACCGTATGCAACATAATGGAACATACATATTAACTGGATATCATATTTATTTGATGGTTACATTGTCCTTATGTACTTGCTGTAGGTTGGTGCTGTTTTTATGTAGAAAAGGGAATGTTCCCCTTTCTTGTATTTTGGCTATTTGACTCTGAGCGATGGTTCACAGCTCTCTCGTTGCATGCATACTGACGATAGGCATTTTCATTGAAGTGGAGAGCAGCAAGCAGCAACATACATAGTTAAATGAAAATATGGAAATAAGAAAACTTGTTTAGGTAGAGTGTGATAAATGAGGTATTTTCCAATATAGGACAGTGTGACAGATGCACATATAGAATTATTTATGAACAGAAATGACATTTCAGCACTCGCCCCTGTTCAAGATTCCCACAAAAGAGAACGCCACATTCTTTCATTATGAGGCTACGAAGGCCTTCGATCGAGGAGGTCTGATGGTGAGGGCTCAGTTTTGCTACATCTTCCAAGAGTCGCTCGCTGTTGCAGCATCATGTTGCGAAAGCTTTCGCAAGCTTTAGTGCCTAATTCATCAGCGTTTGTAACTGTACTGTTAATTGTATCAAGGAAACATCCAAGCAGGCAAAATTACATAAACATTTTTTAAATGTCAAGAGTATTGTAATTAGCAATTAATAAAATTTTACTTGTGAGTCAGATTTGTTATGTGTGACAACATTATTTTAAAGTTTTATCTTAATCCCTTAATACATAACTGACTGTTTAAATTAGTTTTGAAGAAAAGGATCTTGTCAAATCATCAACAATACAATCAGAGTAATCCAGGGTCCCCAATTTATTCTCACGGTTGTTACCAAACTTACTCGGTTTTAGCCAAGCTCGCATCTCGAGAGGTGGGTGGGTGCAGACGGGGAATAAGTCGCTGTCATGATGGTGCACATTTTGCACTTGGTTAGTAACGGACTTCCAGTTTTCCACGGCTTCTTCACCAATTTTGGAGGATAATGCACACCAGTACAGGTGGTTTATAACACTTTTCCTCCAGGCCAGAACCTCTCCACAACTACGCTCTGTCCCTAGTGCATCCAGCTTCTTGGAGAGACCTAAGCAGCAATTACATAAAATAACATGCATCTTACAACAATTAAACATTGTGCTTTTGTAAAATAAATAGTAGTTCTTTCTCAGCTGTTTTCATTCACTTGAGACCTAACGGACTGCGTTTACCGGAATGATTGTCGAGGTGGGTATTTTGTCATAATTTTATGTGCATGTGTCTGTTCAGAGGATTCAGTTCAGTGTATCTGTTAATGACAGATTAATTTCGTGTTGTGTCCAATTCTTGAAGCATTCGCGTGTTAAGTGTTTCGAACACAACCGATACCTCTCTTGATATCCCTCCTTCCTCGAAATGCTAATTGTTCAGCACAAAAATAGCAATGTGCGCTAACAAAGTAAATATAGTCAATATAGACAAGAATTTCATGCTGGATGTCTTAGTCTGGAAGTCCTGCTGTGCCATACAGATTCTTTTTTAAGACAGCTGGAGTGCCCTGAGAATAACCTCTATATACTTTTCCAAATGCACCTTCACCCAGCAGGATCTCTTCATTATAATGGATTAGGGACTCGTCTACATATGGCAGGTGCAGAACATATACTACGTGATAACAAATAAAGTTGAGATAAACGTTAACGCATTTTAGAATCTATCCACTATTTAAGAAAATAAAGAAAACACAGATTGCGAACTTATATGACTTACTTGGGAGTATTAATTACATGATGGTAATGTGGTGAGAACATTGGATGACACCTGATTTTGTGGACAACTGCCTTCAACCACAGATCCTATGCCTTCTTGTATAAGTCTCTCAGGAGGTTCTGGAGGAATGTACCTGCGTTTAATATAAATTTTTGGGCAGTAATGCACAGCTGTTTCGGCAAAGGACTGTGCATTGTTCACAATAACCTTGGCTTAGCACAGCTGAACTAATGCATCTTTTCACTGTCCCACCTACTCCATCAACAGCTCCTTTTCCACGGCTTGTGGCATTCCACCTGGATTAAACCGTCAAATGAGTGTCATCGAACACACCATATGTAACCTTCTAACACACAAGTCCATAATGATATAAAAACATTTGAATAAACAGTCATACCTTAAGGCCTGGAAAGATGTGGACATGAATGTCCATTTGTTTTCAAACTGCGATGCTGCTCCATCACTGAAGATGTGCAACTTTTCCATGCTCGGGTTTTGTTTTTTTAATTCATCAGGTCATCCACCATTGGACAGAACATTTACAACAGCCTTCTTTTCATGCATTTCATCACGTTGGATATTTCTGCATCAACAATGTATGTGTAGCATAAACTTATCCTCTAAAATGTCATGGACATTACTTGGCCCTGGAACTCACTGACACGTTTAACAAGAGGCTTATAAATGTATAGAGCTTTGCTGTTAAAGCAAGCTAAGTGTACACAATGCATTATCATTCCCTTGTTCATCAGCAAATTGCCAAATGATAACATCTTGTTGAAACATTGAGTCTATCTATTCCCTTTCTTGACAACAGTAACAGCCATTTTTAGAAAATCGCTGCTTGTGTTGGCGCACACCTTGTATAAGATATCTGCAAATATCTGTAAAATTCGATGAGAGTAGTTACATACAATGCAGTATCGACCTAAGTGAACAGGTCTGTTTGTGTGCGCCCAATTTTTTTTTTCATGGTAAGGATGACTTTTGCATGGAATTGCCCCATAATGCAAATGTTGGAATACGTGTATAACCATCTGTAAATTATTTAATTGCCAAACAACAGCAAACGGCGTGTTCGTTCACACGGAAACTGCTGGCCTAGTGCATGACTCTGCAGGAGAATACCATTGGTTTTCACAGATGACATGCTGCTGTTAGATTATTTTTCAGGTCAGTGGTAGTGGAGTTATAGCTGTCATAATGTTCAATATGATTTCAGACAGTCCATTAAGTGACGGCTGATTCTTTGATTTTTCCTCTGATTGACATGCTTATGTAATATCTCTTTCTCTGTCACATCTGATAGCACCACTATGATTCGACTAGAACAGTGACTCGCTCATCGTTTCACTAAAACAGGCTGTCACAGGTCTAGTCCGTTTTCTTGTGCTTTCGTTGACGTACAAGCAATGGTTCCCACAAATACAGTACATGGTGAAATTCCCCACTGCAAGCACGGACATTAATTGAATTACAGCTTTTTTTTCTCACATATTTTAATACAAAATACTTACAAACTTTATATCTATATTGTTAAATGTCTGGCATTAGATTGTTAAACCTGAGTTGATCGGTAAGTTATCACGGGCTATGACCGCTGCCATTATTTGTTTACAACACAGTCAGAGAGTCAGAATATGCTGGATTTACAACACACAAGATCATCCACTTCTCCCCAAATACATGAAAGCGAGTGTGCGGGAAAGGAATAGAGTAAACTATATCTACACAATGCGTGTTTGACCTGAATAGAACAACCTCACGTTATGTTTGAAAGATTATTTTTGCCTGTGCTTTAGAGATTAGTGTGCAATTACGAAATATATGTAGTTTTTCCTTGTCTTTCTGTGATCGTGTAATGTAATTTGAAGTGTGTGAAATATAAAATAAAATAAAGAAACAGTTCTGAGCATGTCTGTCCCTGTCAAAGCTGGAAAGCAGATTTGAATAGCAGCAGATCATGTGATTTTAATCACAATGGTGTGATCACCAAAGCGTTAAATGTAGGTATACATGAATGAAAACTGTATAGAATATGCTGTATTTAGAACTGTAACATCATTCAAAATAAATGATGCAATGCTGCATGTTTCAAAATCAGCTGCTGTGCTGCTTTGTGTAATGTTACGGCTGTTACCACTGAAACGGTTATATTTCTGCCGTCCCAGAAGCGCCTCCTGCTGGCAGAGAAGGACTGTGCATGTTCAATCAGTCCGTCTGCTGGTTTTGTTCAGACCAATGTGAAAATCAACCCATGTTTTTACGCAGCAAACACGCAGAGTTGTAAATGTGAACTAGTGGCATTATAAAAATGTAAACTATCAAGACAGTAACATATATTTATATGTTATATAATTAATATAATAATTGATTGATAATAATTGTTTAAATTAATATATAATTGTAAAGAAAGGTTTAAAGGCTGACATTTTCAAATATTTTTGTTTTGTGAAAACCTGTATCTGAACTCATTTGTGCAGGTCTTAAAAAACATGGATTGATGGTTTCTGCCAGACCAGGGTATCTGCAGGATATTTAAGATCATATTTAAGACGTTTTTAAGTATACAGCCTCATTGGCTGGACCTCGGCTGGTGAGGAGGGTTTATTACTGGACCTCAAGCAGTTTTAGTTGAAGACCCCTGCTGTAAACAGTAGTTATGAAGGGTATTTCGCAAAACTTTACAGAATTTAAGTTCATCTGGAAATATTAACCATATATATAGGAGGTAAAATGGTAGTATTCTTCTAAAATGATCTATAATAAAACAACACATTATGCTGAATTAAATTTACATCTCGGCATGCTAGGTTAGCATAACCCACAGTTGGGTTTGTCCATATTTGACCCATCGTTGGGTTGCAAAACAACAGAAATTTACTTTACCGTTTTTTTTTTTAAGAGCATAGCTTGTTGATGTCAAGCTAAAGCTTCAAAATAGCTTCCCCATCACTGGTTTGGACACAGCTACTCATTCTAAATTATCTATATTTTCCACATTTTACAATAACAATAAAGACATGAAAAATATGAAATAACACAGAGGGAAATATGTAAATTATGTAGCTACTTAAACGATGCCCGTCCTTACATAACATCCAACTTTCGTTTGGTGGTGTGAAAAGAAGGTGCCATTACTGGTTGAGCTCTTTTTCTGAAACCAGAGATTATTTGGGTATGAGATAATCTAGTGAAGCTGACTGTGTCCAGGACAGAAAGGCTTTTAGTGTCTTTTCTTACTCTCTTCTATGCTCCCACCTTCTGGTCATGTTCTACACTCGCTGTGAACTTCAAATGTATATTGACTCTTTAAACTCCGTTTATGTTGACAATGATAGTAAATGAAACGGCACTAGTTTGAAAAGTAATTCTGCATCTTTACGTACTGAATATGTGTCACGCACAGTGGGTTCCATGCACTGATCTATATAATGTCTCATTGTAATTGAAAAGATGACTGGTTCACATGCCGCTTAAACTGAGGTGAATACAGCGATCTGTCACACCACATTAAAGAGTGTGAAAAACACATTATTGTAAGACATATTGTTTATATTTCAGAATTTGAAAGCTTGGAACTGTTTTGTATTAAAAGTACCAAAGCACAAAGCTCATTGCTATTATTGGGTGGCTGGCACAATACAAATGAATGCATTTGAAGACGTGAAATATTATTTTTGTATATTACACATGGTATGATTTCTGATAATAATCCCATTTATATTCAGATCAGTTGTCAGGCCACCAGAATGTCTCCCGTTGCTCCCAATCCATGCCATTTGCATGCGCATTATACGTAGTCTATACTCTCAAATATTACATCTTTAATCTCGTACTTGCACGACTTTTACTTTATTCTCAAAATATTTTGACTTCATTCTATTAATTTTGACTTTAATTCTCAAAATATTTTGACTTTATTCTCATAATTTCGACTATTCTCCAATCGACTTTGATTCTCATAATCTTATATATATATATATATATATTTAAAACTTTTTTCTAACGTGGCACTAAACGCCATGGTAGTATCCTTTTTCAGTTAACGATTAAGATACTTTTTGCTTTAATGCCTAGCCAAATAATTTTTATTCCAGATCCCACTACATTTAGACATTATTAAGTCCACTGAACTCCACAGAAAATTGGTGACTACAATCTCCTCTACAGGTATGGATTAAAAGATGTTAATGTATAGCGAATCAAGCCAGTTGAGATAAACGAGATAAACTCACCTGGATTTTGTTAAGGAAACAGAACTGGACCAAGGATTTGTCCAAAAAAAAGTGTCTGCAAAGTGCCCGTCCTCTCTCTGTTTGTCAGAGGTCTATCCAAAATTGGACTTCGCAGAGTGAGCCACCATCTTTCGATGCGCTGGTTTCCAGAGCTTGGGCCAAAAGTAACATGGTCTGCTTCTGGTCTCAGCCACATGAATGTTTTCTGTTCCTAGTAATCTAGCCTTACTCCAGCAGGACGACCCCCAGCTTTTACGACTGCATCCATGAAGTATCCAGCAGTAAGTCTTGGATCACTGTTGGTCTTGTATGCCTCAGGCTATATTATCCGCTGGAAAAGCCATCTATACATCCATGTATTCCAGTCCAAATCATAGCCATCCATGTGCCACACAAAGTCGATTTCTTGACCTCAAATGACCACCATCTAAAAGCCGGAGCAGAACTCAACTCAACATTTTTGGTGCAACCCTCATAATTTAGACTTTTTAATGCATGATTTTTTTTCTTACGGGGCGGAAATGTGCTTCCATTCATCTGCCTGCACAAAAGATATTTAATGACAGATTAATATAAGGAACAAACATGTTAAAGGCAAATTAGCATCCAGATGATGTTAGATTTGCTCTGTAAAGCAGTCCATGCCAGATTCAGGATGAATCATTCACTGATGCATGAAAGTCTGAGTACAATATGCAGAGTATATCAACTGAAGTACTTAATGAATGGAAACATAAAACTGATAATTTCTGAGTTGCATTGTTTTGTCTCTTCTTTATTTACTGTCATTAATGAAAGTCTTACGTTACCCAATAATAAGAGCTCACCAATTATATCTGTTGTCATATTTATTTTATAATAAAATAACCAAACCGAACTGTCCTGACCTGTGAAGTCCGTGTGATCTGGATCAGCAGCACGATGATGAAGTGATTTTACAGTCAGTTTGTAACCTTGTGATGAACCCAGAAGATGACACTTTCGCTTCTGCGAGACTCGGATTCCAAATCCAAAACTAAAATTCTTATGTAAATGGCTTTTTGAGTTTTGCATGTGAAATGGTTTAGGAAAATGTGTAAAGCTTCAACATAGTTGTTCCATTTGCATGTGCAGAAATGAGTCACTTTCCCCGTTTTTGTGCTTCAAGTCAAGTGTTTGAATGCAAGATAAACCGGTTGAATTAGAAACTACGGTCACACGTTATTTTAAGGTCCAATTCTCGCGATTAACAAACCATTAACTACAACTTTTGCTTCCATAAACTCCTGATTTGCTGCTTATTAATAGTTAGTAAGGTAGTTGTTAAGTTTAGGATTAGGGATGTAGAATATGGTCATGCAGCTTTATAAGCACCTATAAACAGCCAATATGTTAATAACAGGCACGCTAATAAGCAACTAGTTAATAGTGAGATTTGGTACTAAAGTGTTACCGAAACTACAGTTCAGAACTACAGGAAGACAGAATATAAAAGCTGAAGTATGACCAGCAGCAACACTCTCTTGTCCTTGTGTCACAGCCAAGGATATTATAGACACACTATTAACATTAGATATTAAACTGCACTGAAATGAGTAAATCTTTAAGGCAAATGCTTTGCATGAAGACCTGATACATATAGAGCTGTTACATACAGAGTGTAATGTTGAGAATAAAAATAATCTGACAATCTTTAAGTGGGATAAGACTACTTTCAATTATTAAGTTATTAAACTGTGTACCTTACCTTGTGACTCTTTATCACTTTTTACATGTTATTTAGATTACTTAAAATGATTATTAAATTTATTTTATCCTTAATGTTTCATAAGATCGATATGCTGTTACAGTGTGTTCAGTGGTATAATATCAGTATAAATGTAGTTTCAGATTGATATTTTCAAAATTAAGTGAATTTATGCTGAAAATATCAGAAAAATAAACTTGCTTTCTCTTTCATAGTTTATACAAATGTTCATTTTCATCACTTTTCAAAAAAAATGCATACATGAAACACCATCATAACCAGTTTGTGTAATGAATTTTATTATGACAATAAAAATGGATCAAACATGTTAAACGTAAGAACTGTATGGAAGCGATGGTCCCTGGACTGATTTTGAAGTTCTTTATCATGAACTTTAGATCTGTAGTTTGTGCTGCTCTCCACTCCATCTCGATCATTTGCATGTTGTTTTGTGTGTATTTGAATGATGCAAAGCAGTGCTTGAGCTCCACATGAGTCCATCATCTGCTCAAACCTCTGTCCGCTTCACGAGACTCTTATAGACGCGCTGAACTTCTTTCTCCACGCCAATAAAGAAACAGACAGGAGAGTTAAATTCTTATATAATGCCAATAATCTCTGCAGTCACAGGTCACATATGTTGAAGCTTACCATGATTTCACCAGGATCAACATCCTTGCAACAACAATCAGGTCTGCGACAGGAAAAGGTTTGGCTTGGTGGAAATATTGTGAATTAATCAAGTCCTCATGTACATACACAAACTTAAGTTTACTTATCGGAGTATAAGAAAAATCGAAATGGGGACGTGTGGGGTTTTCTATTGTTTTTATATACAGGTACAAAAACTATAACCTAATTTAAACCCTTTATTTACTTTATTTTTATACTTTATTGAGGACAACCTCAGAAGGAGGTTTTGTCAGATTTTGTAACTTCAGAGTACACACACGCACACATTTCGTTTTTTATGTTTTATGTGGAGTCTCCATAGGTGTAATGGTTTTTATACTCGACAAATTATATTTCTATCCCCCTACACAAACCCTACCGCTAAACCTACTCATCACACTTGACTTTCTGCTTTTTTACATTTTTAATAAAACATTGTTTAGTATGTTTTTAAAACTAGTCGCATGATCCGGATGTCATCAGAAAAAACACATTAATGTTGGTATAACAGAGTAATACCCATGTTATTATACAAATGTGTGTCCCCATAGTACACCATGCGATACTCCTCACACTACACACACACACAAACCCTCACACACACTCCACTCACACACACACTCATACACACACACAGGTTTGTTTTTTGTGAAAGTGGGGACTCTCCATAGGCGTAATGTTTTTATACTGTACAGACCGTATATTCTATTTCCCTACACCAACCCTACCCTTAAACCTATCCCTCACAGGAGACTTTCTGCTATTTCAGATTTTCAAATACCCGCATTTCTTGTGATTTATAAGCGTTTGGAAAAGTGGGGACATGGGGTAATGTCCTGAAAGTCACCTTCTCCTTGTAATACCTGTCAAACCTTTGTCATTATACACATTTATGTCGTCAGGAGTCTTGTGCTCGCAACAAAAACGCGAGCCACACACACACACACACACTCAACACCCACACACACACACACACACTTACACACCACTCTCTTTCTCACTCACACACACACACACACACACACACACTCACTCACACACTTACACACACACTCTCTTTCTCTCTCCCACACACACACACACTCTCTCTCTCTCTCTCTCACACACACACTCTCACGCACGCATGCACACAACACTCACTCACACACACACACACAGGTTTTGTTTTTATGGTTCATGGTGACTCTCCATAGGCGTAATGGTTTTTATACTGTACAAACAGTAAAATATTCTATTGCCCTACACCAACCCTACCCCTAAACCTACCCCTCACAGGAGACTTTCTGCATTTCAGATTTTCAATACACTCCATTCTGTGTGTTTTATAAGCGTTTTGAAAAGTGGGGACCTGGGGTAATGTCCTGAAAAGTCACCTTCTCCTTGTTATACCTGTCATACCTTTGTCATTATACAACTTTTTGTCCTCATTTGTCACAAAAACCGCGGCGCACACACACACACACCCACGCATCACACCCCACCCACGCACTCACACCCTTACCACACACTCTCTTTCCTCTCTCTCACACCACAACATCTCGTCTCTCTACTCACACACACACACTCACCTCACACCACCACTCAACTCACACACACACACACGGTTTGTGTTCGTGAATTGTGGGGACTCTCCATAGGCTTAATGTTTTTTCTACTGTACAGACCGTATATTCTATGCCCTACACCAACCCTACCCCTAAACACACACCCTCCCAGGAACTTGTGCTATTTTCAATTTTCAATACACCTCCATTCTGTGTGATTTATACCATTTTGCAAAGTGGGGACCTGGGTACTGTCCTGAAAGATCCCTTCTCCGTGGTAATACCTGGTCATACCTTTGTATTATACAGCGTTTTGTCATCATTATGTCAAAAAACGCGCGCGCACACCCACACACACACACACCCACAAACACACACACACCCCCACACGCACATACCCTCACTCACCTCACGCAGACACACACACAACACACAATCACCACCTTTTCACACACGCACACACACACCCGCACACACTCACTCTCACACACACACACCCTCTCCACACACCTCTCACACACACACACTCACTCACACACACACTTCTTTCACACACACGCTTGCACTCACTCACACACACACTCACTCACACACTCTCACACACACACACCTCACTCACACACACTCACACACACACACACACACACTCTCCACACACACACACACTCCTACAACAGAAATCACCCACGTCGATACCACGCAAAGAGAAACCCAAAAAAATACTACACACACACTCACTCACACCCACCACACGACTCTTTCACACCCACAACACCCACCCACTTCTTTCAACACACACACGCTTGCACTCACTCACGCACACACTCACTCACACTCTCTCACACACACACACACACACACACACACACACACACACACACACACTCTCACACACACACACACACTCACACCACACACACTCTCACACACACTTTTACTTAATCTAAATGAAGACATTCCATAGAAAAGGTCTGTGTATAAGTAATATCAGTAATACAGAAACTCATGCACGTGTGGTGATCTGTTTAGCATTACATAATATAATGCTCTTTGGTATAATACAAATAATATTATCCATTGAGCTCTATTATTTTCTCTTGTAACTGTGCATTTTAGAGTCACAGATTTTTACAATCGCCAGGACACATTTCTCAATACTAAAGTCACTTTTTCAAAACTCTTCACACAGTGAGCACAACAGCAGTCTGTGTGAGCTGAACTGTGGATCGTTTTTCATTGCTTTGGCACAACACGCATTCATTGACTACTTCTTTCAAATTCCATGAATTCTTTTCTCATTTCCACACAACAACTGTCAAAACTCTGCGTGCCTACAGGCCAATGTGCACACGTTTACATGCTCTTTTCAAACTTTCAGAACAATAACATAATACAAAACTAAACAAAACTGCAGTTTTCTGCATTTCTACAATAATATCTGATTAAAATATATATAGAAAGAAAATGATATGCTATCAAAACCGTTGGACCAACCACAGGTGATTCCTTTTGTAGCTGAAGGCCTACACGTGTTACTCCTTGACGTAACTTCACTACCATCTATAAAAAGGGGACAACTTAGGAATAATTTGCATTGTGATGGAAACATGGACCAAGACAGACACAGGGAAGTGGCTGAAAGAGCAAGATGCGATGTCGATTTTAAACCGGAAGTAAATACTCGAAAACAGCAGGGAAAAAAGCTAAAAAATAACCAGTTTTCTCCTAAAAATTAATCTGAATTAATGCTAACATCGTCTTTTATGATGTGCAACACAAACACCTCTGTTAAAATCTAATCTCAGGAAATGTAGCTTAGGGTTTCATATCTATTTCTCGAATTTGCAGTGAAAAATATTTATTTATTAACATTTTATGCTATTTTCTTTCTCATATTTAAATCAGTGTGTCTTCTGATATGTAGAAACTGAATGATGAAAAACTGATGATAAAGCACTGATTAGTCAGTGTTTATAAGCTCACGTATGTCGCACTCACATTCCTGTATCGTTCCTTCATAAACTAAATGACGCCACCTGCTGGAAAAAACCCTGAATGCATGACAGCATGATTAATTACAATTATTTTTACCTTTTGTGAATGAATATCAATCGTCAGCCTGATCCGCCTGTAATGGTCAAATGCACTACTGAATACTCATGCAATTGAAGGAAGTACAGCAGAATTACAGAGAGAGATTCACTATACACTTCACAATACACTACATTTCCATATCAAAGCGGTTATTATCAGCTACCGTATTTTGAAGCTTCAGAAAAGGTCTGAGCAAAAACTGTATATAGTGAGAAGACACTATTTGAGTCTGCTGCTCTCAAATTGTTGAGATTATAGTTGAGATTTGAGGAAACAGACATACATTTTAATGATCATATTTGGGTTTTAGTTTCTAATGGAAAGGGAACTCTACACTGCGTCATGGAGCCAGCCCCTATTACCAAATTACAGGTAAAGAGGGTTTTGTCTAAATATTCAGGAGGGAAGAGAGCAGTTCGATGTTATCCAGGTGTTTGATTAATCTGTGAGACATTTAGAAATTGAAAACTGAATAAATCTAAATGAATAAATGAGGACTGCTGTACTCTTGCTGCTTTTGTCAGGTCAGTTTAGGGCTTTTGTAAATGTTTCATTCCAAATTTACGATGATTTGCCATCCTTTTTGTGGTACGCTGTCATTTAATCTAATCACACTCAGTTCAAACCCCAAGTTAAGATACATGTTCACGGCAAAAAAAAAAGATTTTCTTACTTTTCTTGTTTTCTAGTGGGAATATATAAACATTATTGGATCTAGATATATTTACTTGAGAAACAAAATAACTTAAGATCTTAAGTCTTGCTTTCTGTAATACATAAAATATTATATATATATATTTTGTCTTTTGCTTAAAACACAAGAAAAACTATATGCCACGGGCAGAAAATAATCTTAATTCAAAGCACACACCCCGGTTATTTTTCCTGCCCATTTGCGTTTGTTTTTTCTTTTTTTAAACAAGACTTAATATCTTGATTTATTTATCTCTTTAGTGTGATTCAGCAATGATATTATCTACAGTCTCAAAACTACTAGAACTACCATCCATTCTCCAAACCACTTGTCCTCAGGATTACGGATGTTGCGCCTGAAGTTTTAACATTATTTCATTTCCCCCCGATTGTAATTTTATAACAAAGGGCAGCCTTACAAGGACACACTCTCCCTCTCGAGAATAATATATGTACTGTATATCTAAATATATAGAGTGTAACGATACACGTATTCGTATTGAACTGTTCAATCCTGGGGGGAAAAAAGAGCTTAAAGTGAAATATAATGTACACCAGGTTGTGGCGGTGAGGTAGTTTGCTAGAGTTTTCCCTCTTTTCCTCACTTTTATTAGCTTTTAAATAGCTTGTAAATGCTTGTGCCCATTTTACTTTCACTTTCGAACTAGTGGCATTTCGCCGTCAATTGATTGAATTGACAACAGCAACACAAACTCGAGAAACTCACTTACATTAAACATAGAATGTTTAATTTATACACAAAATTAATACAAATACCTTACACAAGTTATATAAAACCACTGAAATCGCAAACACAGTGGAACCCAATAATAGAAACAATGTTTAAAAAGCTTCCAAAATCATCTTAGATAAACGTCAAAGTCAAAGCCTGCCAAGTCTAAAATGTTGAATCATCTG
Source organism: Sinocyclocheilus anophthalmus (assembly GCA_018155175.1). Lineage (NCBI taxonomy): Eukaryota > Metazoa > Chordata > Actinopteri > Cypriniformes > Cyprinidae > Sinocyclocheilus > Sinocyclocheilus anophthalmus. Next base: position 145,101 of record JADLZN010003042.1, read on the forward strand.
AAGCGGTTTCTCAGTCAGTAAAACAAACACGAACACAGAACACTTTGTTCAAAAAACCCCAGACAAAACCCCTGTGTGTCTGTGCCTACCCTCAGATGAAATCCTGTCTCGTGTAATGTGAATTGCAGCATGCATCTTTGGGAAGCGTTTATGCTTTAAACTCAATGAGAGCGAAATAAAAATCTAAATCCTAAGCGTCTAACTCCAAAGACGCTGTTGTGTTGAACTTATACTTTAACTGTAACAAAACATTATTGCTACAAAAAGAAAGACCATACTATTATTCGAATAATTATAGGTGAAATCATGCCGACTCTGAATGTCATTTTCTGTTGTTTCATGTAATTACATGGCAAGTGTCATAGTTTTTTTACTTGCAAACCTTACAGGGAAAGTACTTTACAGTAAAATGACATATAATGCGCTGTTAAACCATATACAATCTACATGTGTAGGCCTACTCCACTACTTTTTCTGCATTTTCTCCCTTCTTCAGCCCTGATGTGTGTGAGATTCTCACAGCATCATGAGTTTGTCTATATGCCCTCATTCTTGAACTGGACGGAGGCACAGAGATACTGCAGACAGCGTTACACTGATCTCGCCACCTTTGATGACCAGGTGGATCACAATGAGCTGCTGAAAACTGCAGGAATGGAAAGTTTTTGGCTCGGACTCGATCAGAGGAGCTCCTCATTCAGACCCTGGATATGCGACGACGATGTACGTGTCATTGCATTTGAATGCTTTTGTTAACCTATCCAGTTGAACCCACTAGATGAGGCGCTGCTACGTTGTTCATTCAATATATCGCGGAAAACGAGAGCATCAGTGTGGAGAAGATGTTGTTTACGGCGAAACTGAAACCAAGCCGTTCACACAGAACGCATATTTATCACATTTTCTAGAAGGACATCTATCACCGTTGCATTCGCGTCCCGCACAGAGAGCCGCATGTTTAGAAAGCCATGTAAAGTTAATGCAAGTTCAACTTTTAAAAAACCGTGTCTCTCGAGACTTTAAGGCAGGTTTTTTCCGCATCCCACTGCATCTCATGGTTTTAAATGAAGAAAGTGCTACTCTTTGTGATTGGTTTTCGGTCCTTTGTATTAAACTATACATGCATGCATGGTGCTGTTTTTTTGTTTCTAATTGTTTAAGCAACTTTATTAATTATATATGGTTTATAAACATTATTTGAAACATTATGCACTTTTTTCAAAGATAGTTGTGTTATTTTATTATGCTTTGAAGAAACGTGCATAATATTTTGCTCGATGCGCCTTCTTGTGGCCTCAGAAGAGAAGCCAAAGGCTATTCTTCACCATAACTGAAATTATTCATTTTAAATTTGAATATAATTTGAATTTTGATTATATTTAAGTAGAAAATTCTAATTTAATTTTTCAGTCATTTTGACAGCCCTAATATGTATATGACACTGTGTGTTTTTTTCCAACCTGCTGGTCAAAAGATTTAAAAAAAAATGTATTATTAATTTTTTTAATTTAGTTTGTGTTTTAATTGCCATCCCTAATGCTTAAAAGAAAAGTATGAACAGTTTGATTGAGCAAAATCTTAGACATAAGCTTAGGGTTTATGCAGGGGCAGACTTGGTGATTTGGGGGCCCTAAGCGATTCCAGGTATCCAACAGTCAAACTTTTAACTCAAAACACACTTTTACTAAATATGTTTTCTTCTTTTTTTTTTGTCCTACATTTGCAAATAAACTGCATGTTAAAAATATCTGTAACCTGGAACTTTTTTTTTCTCAATGTAAAATTAAATACAATTGCATTCACAAATAAAAAAAACTAAATTCACAGACAAACTATTTACAGTTAATGAACCATGTGTGTGATTACACTTTAATATTAATGCATCAAAGCTTCTGTAACCTGGAACTATTGTATTTTCTCAATGTAAAATTAAGTCAAATTGAATTCACAAATAAAAGAAGAATTTTTTTTCAGTTAACCATATTTGTGATTACACTTTCAGTACCCAGAATTCAATTTCACCAAGCCAACACAACTGATTGGAGAAGCAGCTGTAGTATCAAGACAGTAGCACCACACGTGAACTAAAATACATGAAACACAATGTATAGATAAAGATCTGGGGGGGGCAATTGCATTCTCTAATATGAAATATTGACTGTTGCTTTGGATGGATTGAATTTACATACTTTACATACAAGGAACTTTTAATCTACAACTAAATATATTATTTACATTATACAGATCATTCACACTCATTTCTGTCTATGTCCCAAAATCTTCATCTAATTTTGACCCTGCGTGCTTTTGCCTCTGCAAATCTTGTTATAAGGGATTCTGTGTTCAGTGTCTTACTCAACTCATGTTCAATGGAGAGAACAGCCAGTGAAGAAAGCCTCTCCTGAGACATAGATGCTCTCAGATAGGTTTTAATCAGCTTCAGGGAAGAAAAGCTTCTCTCACCTGAAGCAACTGTCACGGGTAGAGTAAGCAGCAGTCTTAGGGCTATGCTCAGATTAGGGTACATGTCAAGGACATTTTCTTTATAAATGTGATCAAGCATGCATAGTTTGTGCCAGTCTTTGGCAACACTCATCCAGTTTCCCTTCCTGATCTATGATTCTCATATGGGAGTACAGAAATCCATACAGCTTATAAAAGCTTTCCATGTGAGAGAACCTCTCCTCTATTGTGACCAAAGCTGCAGGAAAAACCCCCTTTCAAACTGTTCCTCTGGGGTTGACACAGTTTGCAGTCTTCCTTCATACTGAAACTGTCTTGCTGCTGTTCTCTGACACACTTCTGGCCAGCTCATGCCCACCTCAAGCTTTTCAGCTATTTCCCTGGCATCAGTTTTGGCAGCAGTCAGGCCCTGACTCCGATAGGTCTTTAGAAATTCTCTCACTCCCGTTGTTTCTCTTCTTAGCGTCTCAATCGAGACTGAAGGGCTCTGCAGAATCTTGCTCACTCTATTGATCTGGTACAGCACATTGTACCATACGATGGTGCTTAAAATGAAAGGCCACATCTGCATCTCTCTGCAGATACTTCCAGCTGTAGAAACAACATCTGCATCACGTTTCAGTGTAGCATACTCTATTAGAGCAGACAAAGCTTTCACCATCTCAGGAAGCTGGGTACCGCACTGCTTTAACACTGTCAACCCTACACTCCCATCTAGTTGCTGACAGTGCTTTCACTGTGAGGTCTTTCACATGTTTTCACTGAGAAGGTCCCATCTGAAGAGCTAAACAGGTTGTAGAGACGCTGTAGTAGCCCAAAAAGGCTGATTGACTTCACGGATGACTTGGCTGCATCACCTACAACAAGGTTGAGGGTATGACTTCCACAAGGAACATAAAGAGCCTTGGTTGTTAATTTCAAGCACTCTTTTTTGAACACCGTTTCTTTCCCTGCATGTTACTTCCATTATCATAGGACTGCCCACGACAGTTGGAAATATCCACACCTAGTGCATCAAGATGACCTAGAAATGACTCACACAAACCCTTACCTGTGGTATCCACTACATTGAGAAGGCCAACTAAATGCTCATGAATGGAAACACCTTTTGATGTCTTACAATTTACAATTCTTATCACTACTGACAGTTGCTCGTGATGACTAAGATCTGGCGTGGAGTCCGAGAAGTATTTGGCCTTCCTAACTCTCTCAACTATGGCATCTATGGTACTTTTTGCCAGAATGTTGATGAGCTCATTTTGAATGTGCTTACTGAGATAGCTGTCCCTTAACTCTTTGGCTTGTATTCTCCGCAGGTGCTCCCGCATTACAGGGTCAAACTGAGACATTAATTCAATTTGCCCGATAAAATTTCCAATGCCAGGTTCAGAATGGCCACAGTAAGCAAGATTACGCAACTCCTGGCTAACCTGATCAATGGTTGTGTTGGGTTTGAGCCTTTCTGACAAACTGTGCCAACTCTCCATGTGTTTCTTGTGGTCCGAAGACCTTTCATGCATTTTTAACTGGGAAGACAAATTCCTCCAATTATTATACCCATCGCCACTGAACATATTGGACCAGTTACCAAAGATGCGACAGCAAAAACACACAGCACTGTCATTTTTCATGGCTGCCCTCGACTAAGGATTTTTCTGGTCAACTAGTAGTCGTTCATTTGAAGCATTAGTCGACTAATCACATGTTTATTAATAAACGGTTTAAATCATTATAATGAGCCTTTAATTGCCTACATAGCCATAAACGCTCAAGCAAACGCATAAAGCTTGCCACAGTGCACCGGCAGAAGTAATGATTCGGCATGGTCAGGGAAAAAAAAAAACAGTAAGGAGCCTGCATTAACATTTTAAAGAGCAGGTCATATGGGTTTTCGAAAAATATCTCTTTTGCAGTTTGTAAGGTAGCTATCCTTCAATGTAAACAGTCTGGAAAGTTGTTAATCAAAAAAGTGCATGATAAATAAAGATATTGTCTCTGAAAAGAAAGAGTTGACTCAGAATCACCTTAACGAGTCGTCATATTTTCAAATCTTCTGCCTGTTACCGATCTACGTCACTCGGTAAGACATTAGCATAATACCCCCTGCCCACGAAATATGAACACTCTCCGTGTCGAGAAGATGCTGTGTTCCACGATAACACAGAAATACAATTCGAAACGTTTGTTGTGCTTGTCATTTTACCGAGGACTGCTTCTCTAATATTGCCTTTTATCTTCATTGGCTTCTAATCTTCTTTATTTGGACCAACAAGCTTCTCCGAACCACAACCTGTAAGTACGATTGATAAGTTATGTGTACATTTTCAAGTGAGTGCTCAAAAATTAGTTTTTTTTTGGGGCTAATATGTGATGTATCCCTAGTGCCCTTTAGGTTCAGTTTAAAGCATGTGTGGCGAGAGCTAGGAAGAAAAGACCACTAGGGTCTGACTAATTCTGAAAATTTAGAACTCCACTATAATGAAACCGACTACGCCACTCTGATATTTTATACAGAGAATATTGGAAATAAAAGATTAAAGCACACAAGTTCGTGCACTAATTAGGACCAGAGACACGAGCACCATACAAAAGTATCTTTATTAAGACAACTCTAAATTACATATAGGGCTGAGGGCTTCAGAACCGGAATACTATCAATCAATCTTCAAAAGAAACAAACCTCACTCACACCCCAATCCGTGCTCCATACTGCATCACCACACTCAGTGTTCAACCCAACACCAGCACGCAAAGGGATCAACAGAAACTCCAGCTTATAGCCCTCAGCTCCTAAAAACAAAACATACACACTCACACACAATCAGTCACACACCCAAAAGTACACACATATAAACCAATGATCACAAAAATAAACAAATAATCACCAAAAATAAACAAATAATCACAAATATAAATCGGTATAAAGACCAACTTAATACACTAACCCACAAATTAACAAACAATAAATGGCCAGAACACACAGACACAAACATGAAACAAAACAAATAAGTGTGTGTTCCTTCTCTTTAATTTCAGAACAACGACGACTCCCTCCCAACCACACTCTGCACACCAGGTTGCACACCAGGTATTAAACATAAGACAAATCTCTGCTTTGTGATTTTCTCAGGTTGAATTTAAAGGACTCATGGAAAACGAGTGTTAGAACTTTGGGAACTTCATGCAAGCTCCGTTAACTAATTTTCCTGAACCTTTTGTGTGTGTGTGTGTGTGTGTGTGTGTGTGTTTTAGCTTAGTTTAATGTAATCTAGAATAGCCAATAAATTCTTGTTTCATTATAAGAATCATTGTCTTGCGTCGTGAATTTAAAGTTAAACTTTGCCCAGATCCGGTTACCTAGCTCATAGCTTATAAATTATCACAAGCATGTATTAACATTTGGCCAGGGAGAGTACAAATATTCAAATTGGTAAGATACACTGATGTTAACGTCTCACTGGACGAACAGTTGATAAAGTGTAAAACTATCAAATTTAGAATCAGTTCTAATCAGGTTGACTTTGAATCTTCAGACTCAATTCCGCTCAAAACCTGAGCTAGAATAATAATGATTAATTCCCTTACAAATTAACTTTATCTACGTGTTGACGGAAATGTCGCCCTCACCAATTGTGATGATACTCCTGTACGGAAGGCAGCGATGATTCAAAAACATTAAAACTCATTATAAATGAGGCATTCGTTGCAGTGGGGACATAATTATGGATTATACTAGGACAGAAGGAAACACCAAATATGGAATATGGAAAGACCAAATTGGTATTTTTACGTGTTGCATTGCATCGCGCAACGTAAACATAAAACCATGTCTGCATTTAGGATTGGAGAGGAGAAATGACAAACAACAAGCACTGCTCAAAAAAACTCGCTTTAAATATAAAAAATATAAAATATAAAAAACTCTTTAAATATAAAAAACGTCAGTCTTTGAGTCAGAACAGCCGGCATTGTAGCCTACTCTCCCAGGATCAGGAAACGGTCATCCATAAAATGTGCTGCACACAAATTAATATTTAGGTTGAAGTGTTCTGGAACAGTGTTGTAAATACAACTTAACCAATGATTTCTAGTCGTGTCCATTTTTGTAAGGCCAAACAAAGTAGTTTAGCTTTAACAACGAAACACAGCGTCTCCACGACATGGTGGCCTAGGTGCTCTGCGGGCGGGCGGCGGCGGCCTAGAGTGAGCAGGGGCCGGGGGATAAAGTGAGGAACGGCCTGAGGGCTAGAGTGAGCAGAGGTGGTGGATTCGACGAAGGAGCGTCCGGTGGGCTTGCGTCAACCACATGTGACGACCCCAGACTGGACTCTGCTTCATCCACGGTGAAAGCCGATCCGGCGATCCACAGCGAAAAGATGTTGTATTTCCTCAGCAACCAGCACAAATCAGCTCCAGGCATGACGAAGCAGATATAGTCCTATTTGGAAGTCCAAACAAAGTATTTTCGCTTTCACAACGAAATGCACAGCGTCTTCACGACATGGCGGCTGCAGCAACAACAATACTACAGTGAGAATAAAACTTACACCTTCTTTCTTTGCCTGTGAACATTTGGGCGGCGTTATTCAAATCTTCCCACATAGTGATGTAGACACGTGGGGGTGTGTTAGAACGAGACGTTTTAGGTAGGGGTGGCTGACTCTTAACTTTTATCAAGAATATCTGGGCTTGGACTGTGTCTATACAACATTAAAGATCTTCTTTATGCACCAAGAGCTTTGTAACACTCCAAAGAGAAAGGAAAAAATTAAATATGTCATATGACCACGTTATGCTTTGCGCACTTTCTAAATCCACATAGCTGGAAGTGTGCACGTTATGCTTTTGCCCACTTTTCTAAAAGCCACATAAGTGGTAAGTGTGCACGTTATTGCTTTGCCCACTTTTGAAATCCTGTATGGTAAGGGTTACGCGTTATTAGCCTCGTTCCCTTACTCTGAGTTAGCTTAGACCCCGGGACCTTGGGCTCCACTCAACTTAGCTGTGTCTCTGTCGACACACTCTGGAAGCATCACTCCCCTCACCAGTGAGGGTTATTGTGAGCATGGTGCTTCCTTTCAAGCGTTTACTTCTCATGAGGAGTTGGAGTCCTCGCTACATGGCTGTTACGTGGTAGTGTTGAGCAGTGCTCCCCTTTTATCAAAGGGTTACCTATGAGCATGCTACTTTTCAGAATTTGGAGTTCTCCTCTCACGTGAGAGTTGAGTTCTCTGTTTTTTTTTCCCAGAGCACCTGGAACCAGCAACATGAGGCGAACTAGGCCCTTCCTCTGCCTCTATGATGTGCTGAGTTTTTTGGCTAGCTTGCAGTATGCTTACACTTCTGATTTTACAATCAATCGCGTGTAGAGCTTTTTTTTTTTTTTTTTTTTTTTTTTTTTTTAGAGCCCCCCCCCCCCTTTCTTGATGAGAGCTGGGTTTGTGGCTCCTCAGCTAAGATGGTAATTACGCTCGACGTTACAAGCATGGGAACAGCTGTAGGTAGAGCCCTTCCGACTGAGATACTGGGTGTGTTTGCTCCTAAGCTATGTAAATTATTGCTAGTTGTCCAGCTTTTGGAGCATGCTGTAGGCGAGCTCACTCTCGATAAGCGTGGATGTTTGTTCCCTCAGTACAGATTTACGCTGCCACTACCAGCATTAAAAGCCTTAACGAGTTGATGACTTCTCAAATAGCGTTTTGGGGATGCACCATTTCATCATGGGAGCTCTTAAAGTGATACGAGAACCAATTATAGCGGTATTTCTACAAATCCAGGTTATGAAGTGTGCACGTAAGTCGTGTACACTTTCTAAAATCCACACTGTGGTAAGTTCGCACGCTAGTACCCTGCGGGGGGGGGTTTTTCTTTTTTTTTCTAAAATCCTGTATGGTAAGAGCTACGAGCAGCAGCCTCGTGCTCTTTCTGAGTAGTTTAAAACCCCGGTTCCACCTTGGGAACCACTCCACCTTGTATCCTCCGGATACCCACTTTTAACAAGGTGTTGCTACTAGCGGTCTGTTGAGACAGTTCCTTCAGCAAACTCATGCAGAGCAAGCGGTAGCCCCTATGTGACAGGCCAAGACTAGTATGATTCTAGGCTCTTGGTCACATTCCCTAAAGGAATTCGATTCCTGCTTCCAAGCCTTGAGCCTCGGCCCCGGGCCCCGGAGTTTGGGCATAACAGGGAAGTTTTTGGGGTAGTAGACTAGTCCTTTGGCCGTAGGGAAAAAATGTCAATGACAGCCGTCTATATGGAAATTGGTTGTAGAGTTGGTACTTAGTGCTCGCCAGGGTTCTGGCATGCACTCCCCTCAGCAAGGTGGCGTGTGTATACCGTTCCCCATAGCTACCCCTAGAGGACGCAGTTCGAAGTTCCCTTAAAAGGGAACGTCTCAGGTTACGTATGTGACCATGGTTCCCTGAGTAGGGAACGAGACACTGCATCCTCTAGGTTTCTTGCCATGCTTCGGAAGCAAGCTTCAGACGAAGAAGTGGATGATGTTCATCCTTCTCTCCACTCTCTGATGCAGAAGTCTCTAAACTCATCTTTTCCAATCATCCTACTACTTGTCCGCTTGATCCTATTTCATCTCATCTCCTTCAAGACATTTCTCCTGCAGTTGTACCTGCACTCAATCACATCATTAACACATCCCTTCACACTGGTGTTTTTCCATCAACATTTAGACAGGCTCGTATAACCCCACTTCGTAGAAACCCACTCTTAACCCAACTCTTTTAGAGAATTACAGACCAGTTTCCCTTCTACCTTTCAATGCAAAAACACTTGAACGAGTTGTGTACAACCAAGTCTCTGCCTTTCTCACACAGAACAACCTCATGGACAGCAACCAATCTGGCTTCAGAAGGGGACATTCGACCGAGACTGCCTTGCTCTCAGTTGTAGAAGCCCTAAGACTGGCAATAAGAGAATCTTCCACAATGAGTTAACAGAATAGTGACTATTATGGTGTAATGGATCTGTCTGCTGCTTTTGATACGGTGAACAACCAGATTCTGGTCAAACCTATTGGGGAAAAATGGTATCTCAGGAAAACGCACGCCAGGTTTAGTTCTTAACTCTCAGATAGGGGTCCTTACAAAGGTATATCGGGAGAGGATGCGGTGGTCCAAGTCGCAACCATCTAGCTAAGCTGGGGTGCCTCAGGGCTCCAAGTCTTGGAACCATCTGCTCTTCTCTGTTACTTGGAAAGAATAACGGTAGGGTTCTGTCATTTGAAGAAACAGGCCTTGTTCATATAATCACGCGATGATGATGACATAGCAGCTCTACCTCTATCATCCTGATAATCCGACGAAGCTGCCACGTTCTCACCGCTTGTTCAACAGACATTTCTTGTTGGATGATGGAGCATCACCTTCAACTTAACCTTGTTAAGACAGAACTGCTTGTGGTTTCAACCAACCCATCACTTTATCAAAATTTCACAATCCAGTAGCTATGCACATCAACCATAACTCCTTCAAAACAGCTAGAAACCTTGGAGTTGTAATTGAAGATAAGCTGAATTTCTCAGACCACATTGCTTTATAAAAACTGCCCGGTCCTGCAGATTTGCTTTATACAACAGTAGGAAGATCAGGCCCTTTCTTTCAGAACATGCAACAAAACTCCTTGTTCAAGCTCTTGTTCTGTCCAGGCGGGACTATTGCAATGCTATCTTGGCAAGTCTTCCAGCCAGTTCTATCAAACCATTACAATTAATCCAGAACGCAGCAGCAAAATTAATTTTTAATGAGCCGAAAATAACGCACGTCACACCTATGTTCATCAATCTGCACTGGCTACCAGTAGCTGCATTAAATTCAAGGCATTAATGTTTGACTACAAAACAACCACTGGCTCTGCACCCTTTACCTAAATTCATTACTTTCTGCACGTTGACGACGGCATATTATTGTGCCATATCAAAGAGGCACAAAATCACTTTCACAAACTTTTAAATTAAATGTTCCCTCCTGATGGAATTACCTGCCCAACTCAATCTGAGCAGCTGAGTCCTTAACCATCTTCAAGAAACGACTAAAAAAACATCTGTTCCACCTTTATTTGACCCTCTAATACTTTCTATTCTATTTTAATTCTACTATATCTATATTTATCTTCTTTTTTTATAAAAAACAAACACTAGCTTTCTATTTTAATTGCTATCGCGTGTGTGTTTGTGTGTGTGTTTATGTGTGTGTATAATATATGTATATATGTATATATATATATATATATATTAGATATATACATCTATCACCTGCTCAGTACTGCGTTAGGCACCTGGAGTCTTGTATTTGTCATATATTGTTGCTCTTTTGTTAGTTTTGATTGCGTTTATTGTCCTAATTTGTAAGTCGCTTTGGATAAAACCGTCTGCTAAATGATTAAATGTAAATGAATGATTGGGAGTTTGCTCACCTGGCATCTATTTATACTATAGTCGCACCGGTAGTGACTTCATGGCTGTCGCCGGCCAATGAGTTTGTGTTTTTTCAATGTATGCGTCAGACCAAGTGGTCACGACGAGGCGTGCCCCATAGCGACCCCTAGAGGACGCAGTGTCTCGTTCCCTACTCAGGGAACCATGGTTACATAAGTAACCTGAGACGTTTTTGTTGTTTACATGGAGCCAATAATAGTGTTGTTTTCAAAAACTTGCACTTTGAAACCCACTTTCAGTTTTCACTTCAAAATGCCACCGTCTTATATTAACTTAAGACATCTTCTGGTGAGCTGCACTGGATACATTAGTACACTAGAAAGTAACATATGACTGTGATTGGTCTATGCCGACCAGTGCTGAGAAAAGTAACAAGTATCATGTGAAATGCTTGAGTACGTTGCACACCACCAGCCATCTGAATAATTTGAGTCGGAAAAAATATATATATTTAGCTCATCATCATAACAATTGAACCTGCTTTATATAAACTAGTTAATCAAAATTCACCCTATGGCTTGCTTACTTGGCAAGACTTGTGACTTGACTACACTGACACTATTGGATAAGAACTGTTCTTTCCAGAGCTGCTTCATAGATGAATCAAACTTGATTAACTTTACACAGTTACTGAGCCAGACTGAATCAATAATGAACTGATTTCATCTGAATAGTGACTGTTTACTATTATCCTCTTTTTAGAGCTGCTTCACAGCAGAACTGAACGGTTTGCATCACTGAATTATTATTTTCCTGTTTATCTCTGTAAAGTTGCTTTGAAACTGTATTGTATAAACGCTATTTATAAATAAAGGTGACTTGAATTCATTAAGGTGTTCAGCCTGACAGACGCCTGTTTCAAGAAATACTGGTCAGATGCAATGCTCTGTACAATTTCTGTAGAAAAAAGCTTCACTGTAAATAGAAGCTGGTGAGAGGATGTTTTAGGCCACTTGTTTTGGTCTTGTTTCCAAAGTTTTACCATATTCTGCTTCACTGCCTGCTTTGCCTATAATCTGTAATTCAAATGTGAAGTATAGGGCATAATGGAAATGAGTTTTTGTGAACTAATTCCTGTCACACCAGAGCAGTACTGTGGAGCAAAGCACCTGCAAACGAACGCTCTGAAAAACAAAGGTACTGATCAAGCAAGTTCATGAGAAAAAAGTACTGACTTTGATGCAGAGATTTATACAAGCACCTGAGGATTCACACTGATGACAGACTCGAATGGACCAAGAACACTGAGGCAATTTACATGAAGTGTCAAAGCAAAGTTTATGTAAAGCTTCAGGTCCTGCAACGTGTGCAGTGTGAGACTTCACACGTACCATCAGTCTGTCAACACTCATGTCCTGATCTAAACTGGAGAAGCCAGCTGGCTGAATAAGGTCATCCAGAAGGCAGACTGTTATTGAGGCGGATCAAAACAATCTGGAGATGATGTCCAAACTAATGACTATCATGAAGAACAAATCCTAACACTCTACTAGAGTATTTAGAAAAACACATCAGTTAAGTTGTATCTTTATGTAGAACTTCTTTAAATAATAAACAAAACGCCAAACCAATTTAGGTTTAGGTTTTGTCCGATATGTATTTAACCTCATGGACCATATTTCTGTAGCGCTCCTCCATTGAACCGCATACAGTAGTGATGTGTCATTCGTGAATGAATCGGCTCTATGAGTCGGCTCCTTTAAGTGAACGATTTGAGTCGGTTCCCATTTGAGAGCCATTTTGTCAGACGGTTCTCTGCATATTTTTAATACTTTCTTAATACAAGACAAAATAATGGAATGATTTTTTTTTTGCCACACTGCTTGTTAGCCACGCGCACTTCATGTACTGGCTTGCTTTGATGTCTATTTGTGTCAGGGTTCTGTCACTTTGGTCTAGTTCATTCGTGGTTTTGTGACAGAGCCCTGACACTCCTGTCATCTCTTGCTTTCAATTCTTTTCTGCGTGCCCTGTTTCCTTATTTCATGTTGGGGCGTGGTGTTGAGATGCCGGCACTCATTGTCTTGTTCAGTTTCGGTTTCGTGTCAGGTTCGGACACTCACACTCCATGTTCTGTCTTGTTGTTGGAGTGCACGGTCTCGAGTTTGCTTGGGCTGTGTGCTCTTCTGTGTGGGTTAGTGTTCGGCCACGTGCTTTCATGTATGTTTTGTCTTGTGCTGTGCAGCTTGTGTTTTCGCTGGCTGCGTGCTTTCATGTTGTCATGTTTTGTGTTAGCACGCGGCTTATAAGTGTTCATGTCTTGTTTTGGCTTGTGATAGTTTTGCTTTGTGTGAGCACATGGCTTTTCTTGTTTGTTTCCATGTGCTCTCATGTCTACTGTTTAACTCTGCCCACCTTGTCTTTGTCGAATGTTGTCTTTTTCCTTGTGCACTGACCGTGCATTGGCTGCCTTGCCAGTCTTGTTGCCAGTCTGTTTTCCCCTACAGGTAGTTTTTGTTTGTTTTGTTTATTGTTACTAATAATAAAGCCCTTCATTCCTGCAAAGCACTGAGCCTCGACTATCCTACACCCAACATGACAGAAGAAAACGGCCAAAGATGAGGACTCAGCAGAAGAAGCGCTTGTGCCATCCACCAGCCTCCACTTTTTCCAGCTCCCTCTACCGAGCCGTCTCCCATTAAAGATCTTGAGCTCCCTCCATCAACGGGGGAGACTGCGGTTGAGGGCGGGGTTTGCATTGGAGTCCAGCAAAAATGGAGAGGGACTGGGGTTCAATGATGCGGCCCTCAAGGACCTTTTTAATTATGCCCTTGAAGAGCCCCTCAATTGGTGGAGGATGAGAGGGCTGGATCACCTGACATTTGAGGGGTTCGTCGATTTCCTAGCTCGTCAGGGGAAGCCTCCAGCCAAAAAGGCTGCAGCGCCCCCAGCAGTGGCCGAACAGGCAGCAGCGCCCCCAGAGGCGGCTGATGATGCTGCAACACCTCACTCTTGTAAGCAGAGGAGGAGGAAGAGGAAGCCTTCCTCCCTCCCACATGGCCCGGAGGCCATCCCAGAACCGCCCAAGCTTCCTTGCCTTTGCCGGCGCCGCCCAAGCTCCTTGCCCTGCTGGCTCCAGCCAAGCTCCTTGCCGTCTGTGCCGACCTGCTGGCACCGGTCTTGCCTCCTGCTCTGCCAGTGTCACCCTCGGTGTTGGTTCAGTCCTTGATGCAGGCATTGACCTTGCTGCCTGCCCAGTTGGTCCTGCCCTGGTTTTCAGCCTTCAGCCTTTTTTACAGTTGATGTTGGTGATTTCTTGTGTTTGAACATTTTGGGCGGTGTTATGCAAATCTTCCCACATAGTGACATAGACATGTGGGGGGGGGTGTTAGAATGAGCCGTTTTAGGTAGGCGTGGTTGACACTTAACTTTTATAAAGAATATCTCTTTGGATTTGAGACTTTAGTCTTTGCAACTTTACAGATCTTCTTTATGCACCAATAGCTTGTAACACTCCAAAAAGAAAGGAAAAATTGAAATAGCATCATATGACCACTATAAGCTTTAAGTTACATTTCAAATTACAAGGGATCAACTTATAATCATGTTTATATGAATTATCCCGTGAACTTATTCTCTCAAATGGCCTGGGTATGCGGAGCATTCGCAGCTTATATGGACGGAACGCCACTGGTGTGTGTTCATTACTCAATGCTGACTGTGTGCACTTGGATGGGTTAAATACAGGGCACAAATTCTGAGTATGGGACACCATACTTGGCCATGTCACGTCACTGACATCAACAGGCCTGCGTTCTACATCACTTTAAGACACACACTCGCAAATTTCCCTAAGCACTTCCCCTCGGGAATCGGAAGTTTATATGGACAGACCCTTGACCCCTCGATTTTGACCGAGTGAGTGAATCTGCTTCATATGTACAATTCAGGCCGCTCCATATACCACAAACATAATTGTGATGTCATCGCAGATCGCGTTTAATTTTTCCCACTCCACTCAACTCAAATATTCAAAACGGCCCAAACCTATATAATGGTCCATCAAACTAATCTGTTAGGAAAAATTATTTAAGTAATAAATTAATAAACACAACAGATTCTAAGTGATAAGTGCTCATGCTGTTTCAGACAAATCGGAATTTGGATTTTCCCCACTTCCTTCTGGGAAATAATGTCTGGAACGCCACTCAAAGTGGGATATTCGACTTCTGAACTCGGTGTACATCGATCAACCTCAGCGAAGCGCGTCATTTGAAGTTACTTCCGAGATGGCGATAAGTCCTGATTCTAATGAGCATAAACGTAAAAACAAACTTTAACATTAGACATTGTTTATGTTTTTGCCTTTTGTCTGCTGTTTTCAAATAGATTTTGATATTTTCATTCTGTTTTGGCATAACTGACACAAAAACACAATGGTCAACATGTGAATGTGACGTCTGATTGACTGGAACTCACTGAGGTCTGAAGTGGGACATTTAATTTGGGATATTCCCATGTCCAACCTAGTCGGTAGTGCAGCATTAGTACATTAATGCAAGCAGTCCACCAGTAGTGGGTACTCGTGCAAAGTAATCAATGACATCCGAGTCAACGAGACGGAGGGAAGTTAGCAAGGCCAGGGCATAAAAAAAATGAACTGGAATGCAGCCCTGATTCAATACACGTGCACAATGTGAATATGTTTCAGGGTTAATAGCTGCAACAATACAATTGTTTTGGATGCTTCTGTTCTGCACACTGTAATTTAGTTTTTATTTGTTTTATGGCACACTGTGACCCATTTTGAGTATGTTAATAATAGTTTGTATTTTGGATAAGTCACGAAAGTGTGTTTAATGTTTTTACATACATTAGGTTTTTATACCAAAAAAAAGTAAAATTATGGTATTTTGTAAAGAGTCTGAATTCCCATCACTAGCACACTGGAAGGTAAATGCCGCCACCTTTTCGAAAAGTCACTAAGCCTCTAGAAGTGAGAAGGCAAAAAACATTAATGAATTATTGGGTCTCATTAAAAGGACATGGGGATATACACCCAACTAAGTCTGTGTTTCATGAGAGCTGGATCCTACTCAATCCTTTAGAAATAAATTGATGGATACATTACATCAACTCTCAGCAATCAAATGATTACCGAAACGGAACTGCAGTTCTTAACATGCAAATATCCAGTGAGGCCTGTTTGTATGTGTTGCCTAAAGTACACAAGACACTTCAAAATCCCCCAGGACGTCCAATCGTCAGTTGTATAGGATCTCTCACTGAACCTCTATCAATTTTTATTGACCACTACCTCAGACCAATTGCTGCTGAACAGCCTTCATATTTGAGAGACACAAGCAACTTTATTGATCATCTTAAATCAGTGAAGGTGGACAGAAACATAAAATTAGAGACTCTGGATGTAGTCAGTTTGTATACTAAAATTCCACATTTTGTGGGTCTTGCCGCAATGAGACATTTTTTGGATTTAAGAAGTGACCTTCCACCTTCCACACAACTTCTTGTTGATATGGCAGATCTTGTATTGACTAAGAACGTCTCGGTTACGTATGTAACCCTCGTTCCCTGAAGGAGGGAACGGAGACGTCACGTCGGACGGCCAACGACGAATTGGGATCTCGCTTTTCAGAGGGAACATCTAATTCGAGTGTAACGTAGAAGGAGCCAAGGTCAACAGTGGGCAATTGCGATTATGGCATCAGCTGTTGCTGATCACAAGTGAGTATAAGTAGGCAGCAGATGCAGGGCATATTCAGGTTTTCGCTGAGGAGCCGAGCCGGTGACCGGGCCGCTCAGCGGTGGTACAGCAGCCATGACGACGGGACTTGACGTCTCCATTCCCTCCTTCAGGGAAAGAGGGTTACACAAGTAACAGAGACGTTCCCTTTCAGTCAGTCACGCTCTACTTTACGTCAGTCGTGACTGACGAATTGAGATCTCACCAAAACGGCCACCAGCTACCGCCCCTTCCCGATGTCCTGTGGGAAGCCATCTACCATACTTTTTGGCGTAGGCCAGGGCCCTGCACAAGATGAAGCTACACTGTTATAGCACTACCCACTAAGTGAGATTGGATAACACTGGGAAAACGTACCCTTTCTACTTGGAACAGGGGCGTTACGGTAGCTCGAACCTTCCCGAAGGAGGTTTTGGTAGCAATACACATATGGACATCCCTTATGTGCATATGGAAGAATGGAGGTGATTTAACCCTCTTGGAATGGCAGAAGTCTGTTGGGGAAACACGGGCTCGAGGCTATACTGTGGACTTAACACATATGGGATCCACTTAGGTCTTACATATGGAAACCAGCCTTCTACCGGTTCTCGAGGATACAACGAGTGAAGGCCTGGCACCGGACACTCCGCCACGTCTGGCTGCCAAGGGGACGGAGGAACTCAACAGGGTCTACTATATAGACTCTCTGGAGTAGTTTTAGCAAGCCGACACCAAACCGGGGCCTCTCAGTGCCTCTACCAGTTTGAGGTGAGAACACAGGAGGATACCGGCGCCACACGAAGGCTATAGAATATAGCGAACGTGTTAGGGGTCGCCCAGCATGCAGCCCTACAGATATTCGCCAGCGAGGCGCCACAAGCCAGCGCCCAAGAGGATGCAACACCTCTAGTTGAGTGAGCTCGCAACCTGAACGTGCAGGGCACACCCTGTGCCTGATAAGCCAGGGTGATGGTATCCACTATCCAGTTGGCCATCCTCTGCTTAGAGACAGCATTATCTTCTGCCGGCCTCTGTGACAAAGAGCTGGTCTGAGGTCCTGAGCTTTGCGTCCGGTCTACGTAGCACATTAAGGCTCGGACAGTACAGAGCAAAGCTAGGGCTGGGTCTGCCTCCTCCGAGGGCAGCACTTGGAGGTTCACCACCTGAACCCTGAAAGGAGTAGCGGGAACCTTGGGCACATAACCGGGCCAGGGCCTCAGGGTTACCTGGAATCAGCCGGCCCAAACTCTAGGCACAAATAGTCGACCGAAAATGCATGCAGGTCCCCCACCCTCTTGATAGAGGCCAATGCCAGCAAGAGCAAAGTCTTCATNGGATACCGGCTACACACGAAGGCTATAGAATCTAGCGATGTGTTTGGGCTCGCCCATCCTCCAGCCCTACCGATATCTGTCAGCGAGGCGCCATGAGCCAGCGCCCATGAGGATGCAACACCTCTAGTTGAGTGAGCTCGCAAACTGAGCGGGCAGGGCACACCCTGTGCCTTATAAGCCAGGGTGATAGCATCCACAATCCAGTGGGCCATCCTCAGCTTAGAGACGGCATTCCCCTTCTGCCAGCCTCTGTGACAGACAAAGAGCTGGTCCGAGGTCCTGAAGCTTTGCGTCCGGTCTACTACGTAGCACCTTAAGGTCGTATACGTACAGAGCAAAACTAGGTCTGGGTCTGCCTCCTCCGAGGGCAGCGCTTTGAGGTTCACCACCTGATCCCTGAAGGGAGTAGCGGGAACCTTGGGCACGTAGCCGGGCCGGTGCCTCAGGGTTACCTGGGAATCAGCCTGCCCGAACTCTAGGCACGAATCGTTGGCCGAAAATGCGTGCAGGTCCCCTACCTCTTGATGGAGGCCAATGCTAGCACGAGCAAAGTCTCCATTGAAGGAACTTCAGCTCAACCGCCTGCAAAAAAGACTCAAATGGGCCCTGCTGTAGTGCCGTAAGCACCAGAGTCAGGTCCCACGGGGAATAGAGAGTGGCCGTGGAGGATTTAACCTTCTCGCCCCCTTAAGTAACCTGACGACCAGGTCATGCTTCCCAAACGATCTCCTTCTACGGGGTCATGGTTTTGCAGTGATTGCAGCGACATAAACTTTAAGGGTGGAGGGAGACGGCCTTCGCTCCAACCCTTTGCTGCAAAAAGGAAAGCACAACTCCGATCGGGCATCTACGGGGGTCTTCCAGGCGTGAAGAACACCAACTGACGAACAGGTTCCACTTCAGCCTGTAAGCGCTCTCTCGAAGTGATGTGTCAACAACCCCTTGGGGTAGCCCACTCAGAACCTCTGCGTCCCGTCCAGGGACCGACATGAAGTTTCCAGAGGTCTGGACTCGGGTGCCAAAGGGTGCCCCGTCTCTGAGTCATTAGATCCTTCCTCAGAGGAATCGGCCCAGGAGGAGCATTAGTTTTTTGGGGAACCAGGTCCGGGAAGGCCACTAGGGTGCCACCAGCAGGACCTGCTCCTCGTCCTCCCTGACCTTGCACAGCGTCTGTGCGAGATGGCTCACTGGGGGAAACGCATACTTGAGAAGGCCCCGCGGCCAGCTGTGTGCCAGTGCGTCCGTGCCGAGTGTTCCCTCGGTCAGGGCGAAGAACAACTGGCAGTGAGCGGTTTCTGGAGAGGCAAACAGGTCTATCTGAGCGGCTCTGAAACGTCTCCAAATCAGCTGGACCATCTGTGGATGGAGTCGCCATTCTCCTGGGAGTGCAGCTCGAGATAGTTCGTCGGCTGCCCGGTTGAGCAGCCCTGGAATGTGAACAGCACAAAGCGACCTCAGATGCTTGACTCCAGAGGAGGAGGTGGTGGGCGAGTTGTGACATGCGACGGGAGCGCAGATCACCTTGTTGGTTGATGTACGCAACGTTCGCTGTGTTGTCCGTGCGGACTAGTAAATGCTTGCTTCGTAAGCGCCCTTTGAGACGGCTCAGTGCAAGGTGCACTGCCAGTAACTCGAGGCAGCCAGTGCAGTTGGGTCCCCGTCCAAACCCCTGACACTGCAATCCTGTTGTACGTGGCCCCCCAGCTGGTGGTTGAGGCATTCGTGCAAACCACAGAATGCCTTGAGACCTGCTCCAGGGGCACTCCTGCGCGGAGGAACGCAAGGTCTGACCACGGTGTGAAGGTTTGGCGGCAGGCCGGTGTCTCCTGGACCCGGAAGGTGCCGCGTTGCTACGCCCACCTCGGAACTCGGCCATGGAGCCAGTGCTGAAGCAGTCTCATATGAAGCAGCCCCAGCGGCATGACTGCCGCCGTAGCTGCAGAGTCCCCCAGAGCCTCTGAACTGGTTTCAGTGGGACCGCCATCCCTGCCCTTTGACCGAGTCCAACTCCATACCGAGAAATGAGATCCTCTGCGTCGGGGAGAGTTTTGCTCTTTTCCCAGTTGACCCGAAGGCCCAAGAGGCTGAGGTGTGAAAGTACCAAATCTCTGTGTTTGCACAACTGATCCTGAGACTGCTTTGTCGAAGTAGTTGAGAATGCGAATGCTCTGTTTTCTCTCAGGGAACAAGTGGTACCTCCGCAACTTACGTGAAGACACGGGGCAACAGGTGTTCAGGACCTCGTACTGCTATGCTCCATCTTCAATCTGTCGAACCCAGCAATGGTCTGTTGTGCGGAAGGGTCGACACATGAAGTACGCGTACTTCAGGTCGACAGCTGCAAACCAATCTCGGGGACGGATGCACTCGAAGATGCGTTCCTGTGTCTTGAACGGTAACCGGTGAAGGGCACGGTTCCAGACACGCAGGTCCAAGATTGGTCGTAACCCACCGCCTTTCTTTGGTACAATGATGTAGGAGCTGTAAAACCCCGTCTTCATATCTGCTGGAGGGACCGGCTCTATCGCATCATTCGCCAGTAGGACTGCGATCTCCGCAAGCAAGACAGGAGCATCAGCTGCCTTCACTGATGTGAAGCGGATGCCACTGAACTTGGGGGGGGACGCCAGGTGACTGAATCGCATAGCCGAAGCCTGACGTTCGAAGGAGCCCTCTTACGGTCTGCGTAGCTCAAGCCAGGCTCCAGCCACCGCCTATGGCATTCAAGGAACTACAGGCGTACCGTCAGTTTGCCATCCCTCCACCTCTGGGTAGCCCGTCTCTGGGCCTCTTGCTCTCTCGTTTGCCACCAGGTTTGGCGGGGGCCTGGATGGGCGGGGCGGCTGCCCTGCGACCGGCTCCACGGCACAGCTTTGCTGGAGGCCGCAGGAGCGCTGCTCTTGTTTTGGCGGTGGCAGGGGGGCCGCCCTCGGCGACGGCAGCAGCTGCACGCTGGGGCAGGATGTACCTGATGGCCTCAGTCCTTCTTTGGTCAGCGGAGAACCTCTGGGCAAGTTCTCCACCGTGTCGCCGACAGGCCGGCCTGGGACACGGGGGTGTTCAAGAATTGTGTCTTGTCCGTCTCGCTCATGTCAGCCAGTCATAGCCAGAAATGGCGCTCCTGGACCACCGTAGTGGACATCGCACGACCCAGAGACCATCGCATGTAACCTTCATCACTCGTGGCACGAGGTCCGTTGCGGTGTGGAGTTCTCTGCGAACTTCCGGGTCGTGACCACCCTCGTGCAAGTCCCTCAGTGCCTTGGCCTGGTGCACTTGCAATCACGCCGTAGCGTGTAAGGCGGAGGCAGCTTCTCCACAGGTCGTATAGGCATCGCTGGCCAGCCGATTACCTACAGACCCGGGAGAGGAGGCACCGTTCTCCCTGCCGGTTGGAGGCGGTACTAGGACACAACTGCATCGCAACCGACCGCTCCACCGGTGGGACCCTTGTAACCCCCTAGCTGCCCCACCATCGGGGGTGGTGAGGGAGGAGGATCCAGCAAATAATTTTCCGGCAGTAAAAAGGTGCCGTCCCCGACCTGTTGAGCTCCTCATGCACCTCCGGGAAGAAAGGCATCGGGGCGGGGCGCTGAGAACCAGCGCGGACCACCCCGAGAACGAAAATAACTACAGATTCTTTTAGCGTGCTGAGGCGTACAGGGGAGATGATCATCTGCAACACAAACGGGGGTAGTGCAGCCTGATGTGTGCAACACACTCGACACGGGAAAACCACCGCCACTGAAGTGCCGTACCACCAGCACGAGAGCTTCCTAAGAGCGTGCTTGTACTCCTTCAGTCTCTCTCTCAGTATATCAGGAGCAGAACGATAGAACCGCTCTGCTCCGAAGCGAAAAGTTGATATGCGCTGCATCTGCTGCCTACTTATACTCACGCTGTGATCATCAGCAGCTGGATGCAATAATCGCATGCCAATGTGCATTGGCTCATTTCGTTTACACTCGAAGTAGATTGGTCCTCTAAGCGAGAATCCCAATTCGTCGGTCCTCCGACGTGCCGTCCGGAGTGTAACCGACTGAAGGGAACTATTTTTTATACATAAAGAGTTCTTCTACAGAAGAATGGCACAGCCATGTGAGCGACTTTTGCACCCAATTATGCTTGCCTGTTTCATTTCATTTTTGGAGCAAAGCGATACATCTACAAAAATAATCCTTTTTTGCCTTATCTTATTTTTTATAAACATTACATTGATGACATTTTTTTGGACAGGAGATTATGATGATTTGGACCGTTTTGTTGATCTTTTAAACAACCTTATTCCAACAATCAAATTTAATATGGAAACAAATTTGAACAAGATCAGTTTCTTGGATACTTATGTTTGTGTTGATGACAATACTTTATTTACAACTCTGTATTGAAAACCTACGGATCGGAATAGTATTCTTCATGCCAAAAGCTTCTATCATATTCCTCTGAAGAAAGGTCTCCCTTACAGTCAATTTCTTCGAATCAAGAGGATTTGCACAAACACTGATGATTTTGAGGTGGAATGCGATAAGATGTACGAACAGTTTCTTCTTAGAGGATATCCTGATAAATGGCTTAAGCAAGCAATTGAAAAGGTAAAATCTACACCAGTTAAATCAAAACATCTGAAAGACCTCCTTATATGTGTTGTACAACTTTCACTGTTCATAGTCAGACACTAAAGTCTATCATCAATAAACACTGGCATGTTCTGAGAGCTGATGATATTGGATACAGAATCTTCAAGGAGCCTCCCCTTTTTTCATATTATAGGGGACGTAACATAAGAGATCATTTAGTCAGTTCAGATACCTTCATTAAGGAGAACAGATATGTGACTTTGGATCATTCCACTGGCTTCTTCCCATGCAGGATTTGTTCAGCTTGTGAAAATGCAATTAAAATGGATTCTTTCACTAGCACAACCACTCAGAAAACATTCAAAATTAGAGAGACTATCACTTGTTCATCGTCTTTTGTTATTTATCTTATTTCATGCCCATGTAGTCTACAGTATATTGGCAAGACTAATCGTCAATTAAAGACCCGTATCAACGAGCACAGGAGCTCTATTAGAAGGATGGACATTCATTCTCCTGTAGCCAGACATTTTGTGGATGCTGACCATAAACTTAGTGATATGAGATTTACAGGTATTCAGAGATTGATCAGTTCAAGAAGAGGTGGTGATTCTAACAAAAGACTGTTACAATGTGAAGCTAAGTGGATCTATTATGTGGACTGTGTATATCCGAAGGGATTAAATGAAGAACGTCAATTGTCTTGTTTTTTATGAACAGTACTTTTGTTAACTCCAACAGACAACCATTGTTCTCTAATTTGATGTAAATTACCCATTGCTCTACATATACACACATTGTGGGGGGGGTTTTCTCTGTGTGTGTGTCCTGATTGATCATGTGATCTCTTTAATTATCATGTGATTGCTTAAATTCAGTGGCTTCTATTGCTAACACTGTAGCATTGATTGAAAATGGTCAACATGTGACCGAAACGTTTGCCTTGTTTTATTCAGTAAATTGCATATATTGTCCTCATCTCACTTGTGATGCTTTAATGTTTGAATGTGCGGACTCTTTTCAAGTACTTCATGAGCGCTGGGAACATACCCAAGGCAACATCAAAAGCATAGGCTGGACAGGAAATAGAATGACCCATATAATGTGTATAGATCAGTGGAAATACACTCAGATTGTGCCTCCATGGTTGTTTCCTATGCCATGTATATATACACACGTACAATAAATAATTAAAGAAAATAAGGATAAGACAGTTAAACATTTAGTAAATCAATATATAAAACAAAAATATAGTAATATTTTAGATATTTTTACAGATGGATCAAAGGACCCAGAATCTGGAAAAGCAGGAACAGCAGTATATGTTCCAAAATATCAGGTAGATCAGATCAGATCATTTAATAGTGTTTACAGCTGAGCTTGCGGCAATATATCTGGCTCTACAGTGGGTGGAAGAAACGAGGCTAGACAAGGTAGTCATATGCTCTGACTCTTTAGCAGCTCTAAAAAGCCTGAAATATGGTCATTCTTACTGTAGACAGGATATAATATATGACAACTAGTGTACATACTGCATAATCAAGGAAAGATAGATAAGAATAGATCTCGCTCTGTCACTATTTCCCGTGGTGTACCCCAAGGTTCTGTACTTGGTCCACTTTTATTTCTCATTTATGTGCTGCCACTGGGCCAGATCATCAGACGTGATGGTCTAAATTTTCAGTTATGCTGATGATATTCAAATTTATTTTACGGTTCAACCCAACTCAGTTTGTCCACCCCTTTCTATTGTTTCATGTCTTCAAGAACTTAAAACCTGGATATCAGATAACTTTTTACAACTAAATGCAGACAAAACCGAAATCCTGTTGGCTGGCCCTAAATCACAGAGCTACCCCAGCATTATATTTTCATTGATATCCAGATTAGGCCCTCAACAACTACGTGAAATTTGGGAGTATTGTGTATTGTACCTTACATTACCAATATAAAGTATGAAAATACAAGGAATTTAATTAAAAAACTTATAATATACATACATTACAATAGATTGGTAATTGTTAATAATAAAATAACCATTAAATAAAATATTGATGCCAATAAACATAAAAAAAATATCACATTAAGTTTTATAATGAAATTAATTAATGTCAAATTCATACAACCCACAAGCATAATATTTATTATCTATAGCCTTTATATTCTCTAATGCTTTGTTGACATTACACAATTATACAAGATGTTTAAAAGTTCTTAAAGATTTGATTCAAGAGTAACAATGAAGCACAAGAGTTTTCAGGTTTTTACATTGTAAACAAGTCATTATTATGGAAGCCCGTTTTCACCATTGAATAAAAAAATAAAACAAGGTAATTGCGACTTATTATCTCACAATTCTGACTTTTTACTTAGAATTGCCTTATTTTATGAAGAAATGTAATAAGTTATGAAGAAATTTAATCAATGTGAATTTAGTGAGTCAGACTGTTGATTTCCAGGGCATTATTTTCTTGTATCACAGCAACCTGTAAATGAAAATGTTTTGCTATTACATATCATAATTTTATAATCAATCATTCCTATTTGTGCAGCATATGTCATAAGTTACTGTACAGTTCTGAGAACACACTCACGTTGGCCAGCGTTCACTTTCCGCATCACTTCCTCTTTAGGAGTTTGAGACCAACTCAATGTCACGTCTGTCAATCCTCTATCAGCCAGAGCAGATCCCAACTGGAAATAACATTCATACTAAACTGTTTAGATCAGAATATGACAAGACATTCAGATCTTCCTCTTATCTTTTCTTGTGTCATGTCCCAAACTGTGCGTTTGTAATATCATGCATGTCTCTTTAAAATGTGAGAATATTGTAAATTTGTTCATGCTGTAAATAGTTTGACTGAATAATCAATAGGTGATCAGCACTCCTGTCAGTGAACCTTTGTATCATAATATAAAACAGTTCTTTCTTTGTAAATACAACTGCACTGCAGGAGATCAACAGCTGATTTTGTTTTTAATAAATTCAGGTCATAATATTTAACAATGCAATTAGTGTTTGTTTTCTCATCACTTGTTACTTTTTTTCTCACCAGTTTCAGAACGTTTTCTCTCATTGTAGAGTCGGTCAAATCTTTGCTGGAGTGAAACATCAGTTTTACAAATGATCTTTTTAAACAGGGACCTAGAAAAATATATTCATGTATATGTAAATTCATAAAAAAATCGTAAGAAATATGTTTTGCACCCTACAAATGAGGTTGCATTTATTAAAACTTATCCACACTCCTCACTGCATCATATTGCATCATCAAACATTTGATGACGTAAACACATTATAAACCAATTTTACTGATGTATACCTTCTCCATAGACCTTCACCTCACACAAAGTGAGTATCTTCATGTCTCCAGGAACGATCAGATTCATGTAACGTCCCTCCATCCCATCACACGAGTAGCTGTAGCATTCACCTGCTGGAATAGCAGGAATAACAGCACATCTACAGACAGAAAGAGATGAGGGATATAATGAATACTGTCATATCCACATTAATGCTTCACATTTGTGCTTGACATCTCATGCTCTTTCAACCTCAAGTTTCTCACATGGGATTGTTGGTGCCGTTGTTCTCCAAAGAGTTTCCGATACGAATCTCCGCTCCATTTATTCGTTCTGCACAGCAGTCTTTTCTATTAGTAATGACCACTTTACTAACTCTGTAAATATGACGCAGATCCAGCCTCCACCACGGGTTAGTCTCATTAAGGGTTGAGGAGCATCCCGTATACAACTGTTGGAGACCTCGATCAATGGCCTTTTCAGCAAACCAGTCCTCAGATGTTGACGACTGTATAGCAGCTCCAGCTACTGCCAGATTTTCTAAAAAATTTATGAAAAAAATGTCACGACTTGTCTTGATGCACAAAGTTTGCAGCAAAGGGAAATATTTTTGAGGAACCACGACTGGAGGTGAACGGAGTAATTACTGCATCAACTACTATCACCAAACTGAATTGTGAAAATTAAGATTTTGTGTTTCTTTATAGTACGTTTTAAGTATGGCATGTTAGTACATGAATTATATATTAATGTAGAATATTGAATATAATGCTCTACAACAATGAATTACCTGCCAAATACCCGTAGACTTCAACCTCACAAAGAGTAAGAATCTTCCAGTCTCCAGGGATATGAATAATCATGTAACGCCCCTCCAATCCATCACATGAGTAGTTGTTGGATTCACCTGCTGGAATATCAGGAATAACAGCACATCTACAGGCAGAGAAACATGAGGGATATAAAAATACTGTCATATCTGTTTCAGTCCTTCATATTTGTGCTTGACGTCTTGTGTTCTTTCAACCTCAAGTTTCTCACATGGGATTGTTGATACCGTTGTTCTCCAAAGAGTTTCCGATGTGAATCTCTGCTCCGTTTATCTGTTCAGCACAGCAGTCTTTTCTGTTAGTGACGACCACTTCACTAACTCGGTAGACATCACGCAGATCCAGCCTCCACCACGGGTTATTCTCATTAAGGGTTGAGGAGCATCCCGTACGCAACTTTTGAAGACCTCGATTACCATCAATGGCCTTTTCAGCAATCCAGTCTGCATATGTTGACGACTGTATAGAGGCTCCTCCTATTGCCCGATTTCCTGCAAAATTAATAAAAACTGATTGTGACCCATGTTTATGCACAATTCGAATAAGATTTGAGTGCAACAGTGGAGGAGATGATGGTGAAGCATTTAATTTGTGCACCAACTAGCCTACTGTTACCAAATGGAATTACAGACACAATTACTTTTTATCTAACAACGTTCTTCACAACTATATACAAAATAATTAGACGTCCCTAGTTACTCATTACATCATTAGTACCAACAACCTGGTGGAAATATTACCAATATCTTCAATAACAACCATTTGGAATAAAAAGAAAGTTGACTGTTGATTGTGTCTGATAAATTTGTCTGATAAATGCGTTTTTATATGATGAATCAACAGAAATATGTGCTCAAGCCCCACGTTTATCAGAATCATCTGTACATAAGATGCCAATAAAGCATGAATACTGTGTTAAGTCCTCTGGACATAATTGCTTATTATTTATTATTATTTATCTTTGCAGTGGTGATGTTTGTGTGTTGTGCAGTTTCCCTTCTCTCTCTCTTTCCCTTTCCCTCTGCGCAGTGTTAATTGGACGCAGCTGCAGGTGATTATGTGGAGAATGGAGCAAGCTTAAAAGCTGAGGAGGATGGCACTGAAGGGACGGTCGTTCGACATGTGGGCCATCGGTTGATTTGGTTCGGCATTGTGAGCTCGTCGTCGTTCTGCCCACCGTCTCCTGCCCCAGACATTCATCGTATTTGTTGTCTTTGCGGTAGCTGTTGGGTCGCTGCCGTTTTTGAGTGAGAGTTCTTTGTTCTTGTGTTTGCTTTAAGGTACTTTGTTTGTTTTGGAAGCCGTAGGGAGGAGGTTGCCATTCACTATATGATCCCTTGTTTTCTCCTGTTTTTGGACAGCTAGGGAGTAAGGGGAGACTAATGTGTTTTGTTAGGTAAGTTAATGCTTAATTATGTCTTAGTTTCTCTTTTGTTTGTTATTTTGGCCATAACCCCTCCTGAAGATTCATGCTTCCTGGTACATGTTACTTTGTGAATTAAAAGCTTCTTCCTTTTCAACCCGACCCCAGACTGGGGAGGACGTGACAACTGTCATACTGGTTTGGAAGGACATGTTTTTTTTGGGGGGGGGTTAACTATGCATTTCAATTAAGTTTCTAAAGAAGTATTTATTGCATTCAATAAAGTGATCTACAGCAACAAATTACCTGCCAAAGTCCCGTAGACTTCAACTTCAACAAGACTAAGAATCTTCAGATTTCCAGGAATATGAACAACCATATAACGTCCCACCATCCCACCGCATGAGAAAGTGGCCGTGGCACCGTCTCCAAGAGTAGAAATCACACCACATCTACAGACAGAAAGATGATCAGTTATCCATTTCTGTTCATCCTTCACTTCAGCCACAGAAATCAAATCAAAGGAAAGAAATCCTCACATGATGTTGCTATAAATGTCAAGAAAGTTCCCGATGCGAATCACCGCTCCGTTTATCCTGGAACCAAAGGTCTGTCTATTAGTGATGGTGACTCTGTTCACTCTGTATACTTTCAGTAGATCAACTCTCCACCACGGGTTGGTCTGTTCGTTAGTGTGGGTCCAGCTGGTCAACGATACATCAAGAGCAAATTCAGGTCTAGAGCCCGCGTAAGTTGATGACTGAGTAGTTTTGCCCCATAGTGCTACATTCTCTGGAAAATATTCATGGATAAAGGTCAAGAAGTCATCTACTACTGCAGAATGCTTTTACCAAACTCTTTATTACTCATCCACAACATGTCCACCACAGGGTCAGAAATTAAGGGGTTAGTTCACCCAGAAATAAAATTAGCCCATAAATTACTCACCCTCAAGCCATCCTAGGTGTATATGACTTTCTTCTTTCAGACGAATGCAGTCTGAGTTATATTAAAATTGTCTTTGATCTTTCAAGCTGTTTCATGGCACTCAGCGGGTGTTGCATGCATCAATCCAAAAGAAGTTAAATAAAAAAATGAAAAATATCCATATTCAAAATGTAATAATCACTTTACTGTAGCTTGCGACAACAGTTGTACACAGAAGCAGCTCCGGGCGGATGACGTATGAGTTCAGCACTGCGCATGCGCCGGTGAGTCTCGTGAAAACCAACGTTTGTTAACAGGAGCAAAGGAAGCAAAGTTTCCTTACTTTAGCAAAGGAAAACCATTCTCCTCTTGGGTTATATTGAAATCCTCCGACATTCTTTTTACAAATCCTCGTTTTGTGCTTCTAAGTAGTGACCGTTGTTTTGTTTTGATCTATCCCCTGCGCTTCCGTGTTCGTCACTTCAGAGCGGCGCATGCGCAGCGCTGAACTCATACGTCATCCGCCCGGGCTGCTTCTATTTACAACAGTGAGCACAAGCTACATTAAAGTGATTATTATGTTTTAAATATGTTTATTTTTCTTACAAAAACGCATTGATTCATTACAGGAGGCCTTTGTTCACCCCCTGGAGCCGTGTGAGACACTTTTTTTTTTAATGGATGGGCGCTTTTTATTTATCTTCTTTTGGACTGATGCATGCAACACCCGCTGAGTGCCATGAAACAGCTTGAAAGATCAAAGACAATTTTTAATATAACTCAGACTGGATTCATCTGAAAGAAGAAAGTCATATACACCTAGGATGACTTGAGGGCGAGTAATTTATGGGCTAATTTTCATTTTTGGGTGAACTAACCCTTTAAGGGTGCACAACAGCTACAGATATTTAAAACACAAGGGTAAAAGAATGATAGTGAGCATCTTTTTTATTATTTTGGATAGCAAACATTTGTTACTTAGTATAATTCTAATCTTGCCCTATATATCATGATGGGTCTGGTATGTTATATTATACAAAGAGCAGTATAATCTGACATAACTTTGTAAAGGCTGTTCCTGAAAGATCAATTTTGGAGGGAAATAATGCCTGCTAATAAGAAGTAAATTTTCTGACAGTCCATCCAGTATCAGGGAACTATAACTAACAATAAAAATACTATAAAACTGGTCATCGAACTGCATCAGAGCTCTATTACAGCACTACATTTCTAAGTACTTATATATCTGACCGTTTAACAGACACAACAGAACAAAAGTGTTAAAACACTGAAGGTTTCTTACCTTCTTGTCCACGTGCCATTTCCTCAATCAATAAAAACCCTGTGGGAAAAAAAAGTGAAACAACCGGGTTTTGTTGAATCACATTCGAATTTGCATTTTCAATTTAATTCACCTTGATATTGCCGCTAATAATCAAAAGCATTGTCTGAATGATAATGGAAACATAAAGCATTGATGTATGTAATGACCATGTTGGATGAAAACATTGACACATTTGGGGTGACCATTGGAGGCGGGGTTTCGCCTAACAGTATAGGTAGCAAGGTTTTTTGTTTGTTTGCTTGTTTTGTTTTTAGAATAAATGAAAACAAGTAGATAGAATAGGAAAAGAATGGGGAATTCTAGTGTTCGAGGCTCATTTTTAAATAGGAATAAAACAAGTCAATAGAACAGAAAAGAATAAATAATGCATGTGTTAGAAGGTCATTATTTATAATAAATAAAAAGAAAATAAGTAGAAAGAACAGAGAATGCTAGTGTTAAAGGCTATTTTATTTTTTACATAAAACTAGTAGTTAGAATAGAAATAGAATAGAGAGTGCTAGAGTTAGAGGGTCAAATGAAGATGAAAGATGTATTTTCAGCCGTTTCTGAAAATATTAAGGACTCAGCTGCTTGGATTGATTTGGGCAGGTCATTCCACCAGGTGGGAACAGTTAATGAAAAAGTCCATGAAAGTTTTATCACAGGTTGAATGCAAAATGTTTCAATACAGCCATTTCAGTCAAATTTATTTTATGCAATATTTCAAACCTTTAACCCACTTGGGAAAATCAACACATGGCAACAGTTTAAAAGTAGCCCAATTCTGTGTACAAAAAAAAACACCGCTCATTCAAAAGAGATTTAAATACGCCGCATACTGAGAGCGGCTCCCAAAATGATACACAATATTAGAATGTTTAAAGGAGTGGACACGAAAATCATGGTAGCGAAACACGTTGCGGGAGCAGGCGGCAATGGTCAGAGATTCAGCTGGAGCGGGATTAAGAAAACAGCCGAATCCCGGACATTTTGGGCGATTAAGAAATCCCGTCCGGACACATTTTTTTTAGGTCCAAAAAGAGGACATGTCTGGGGAAAAGAGGACGTATGGTCACCCTAGACAGATTTAATAATACAGATAATTATTAATGTGTCAGTGGTTTCATCCAACATGGTCATCAAGCAGAAGAATGAAATCTAAAGTGGGACGAGGGCACATTCCTGTGAATCACTACCAGACTTGCTGGACAAACATAGTCATAAAGACTGTCAAACTATTTACATACACAAATATTTAACATAAGATTTGTTTGTTAAAGTAGATAAAAAGATTTAGGGGCAGTATTTTTTTTTAAAGAACTTGATACTTTTATTCATCAAGGATGCATTAAATTGATCAAATGTGCCAGTAAAGACATTTATCAGGGCTGTCAACTCTCACACATTCAGTGTGAGACTCGCGCAATTGACACTTTTCTCGTACCACACATCCATTTTCTACATGTTCTTTCAGTGGAAAGCATCCTAAGTTGAAAATGTAATAGGACATTGGTAGAAACAGATTTGGAAACGCTCCAGTGCGTATTTGTGGTTGCTCTCTGGAGAACGTGAAAAGTTTCTATTTACAACGTGTTTTTGCAGCATTGAACATTGTAGCCAATCACAGACATATCTGTTGAGTGCGTGAACCCTCTGATTGGCCATTCCGTTCAAATAAACGCCGGATTTTGTTCTGCACGCTCGCGAATCCTCTCACTGTAACACAAGAGGTTCAGTGATTATAAAGGAACTTTGTGAGATAGCGATGAACTGAAGTGACACCTTTTTAGTGATTATAAAGGAAGTGCTTTTTGCACACTTTCTAGGCTAAATATAATCCATTCAGAATTTGAATAAAATATGTTTTTCGTGCTAGGGCCATATACCCTGTACAAGCAGCAAGGTTTAAGGAGTGACATATAAATCCCTCATCCCTCACATAAATTCAGGATTCATTTTCGAATGGGAGAAAAATATAATGTCAAAATAGATGTACAAAAGGTTTCTATTTCAAATAAATGCTGGTCTTTTAAACTTTTTATTCATTCGTGAATCCTTAAAAATAGAATCAGTCACGTTTTCCACAAAAACATGAATCAGCACAACTGTTTTAAACATTGATAATAATCAGACATGTTTCTTGAGCAGCAAATCAGCATATTAGAATGATATCTGAAGATCATGTGACACTGAAGACTGCAGTAATGATGCTGAAAATACAGCTTTAAATCACAGAAATAAATTAAATTTGAACATATATTCACATGTGGTTTAAAAAACAGCTTAATTATAGACAAGCATGAATGTATGAAACAGCAACTGATGTAGATTATTTAGGTTAGTTTGGCCAGAAATTTTAACACTTTATAATATGCTGTAAATCCACATTAGAGGACGAGATGAGTGTTAACATTTCTGAACAAAGGAAAACATTACAGAAAACTCAAATATCAGTGTGAATGTAGTAAAATAGCAGATACGTGAATGTTGTACGTTACCCAGTAAGATC
The DNA here is from genome assembly GCA_018155175.1 of Sinocyclocheilus anophthalmus. Classification (NCBI taxonomy): domain Eukaryota; kingdom Metazoa; phylum Chordata; class Actinopteri; order Cypriniformes; family Cyprinidae; genus Sinocyclocheilus; species Sinocyclocheilus anophthalmus. Next base: position 177,876 of record JADLZN010003042.1, read on the forward strand.
CACAGGCACTTGTAGAGCTTCTTCATGGCTGATTAAAGGAGTCTGTCTTTCTTTAGTATGAAGAGTGTGAGTGATATACGTTTTATGGAGGATGATCTGTTTAAATGTGCATCACATGACCAACCTGAGCGCTCCTCCTTTCATGCAAACTCGACTGTCTCTCATGTTTCAAACAAACACACTGTATTTGTTTACCTTATCCTAATGTCTATTGGAACAATGATGAGCGGCAGACAGAAATCACTTTCTTAACAACTCTTCACTGAAGGAGATGCAGGAGATTTACATACAACATGAACTTCACTGTAACCTCACTCGCGCATACGCGTAGAGGCGAGCTTCATGAACTTAGTGCGGCTAGATTTAAAGCAACAGAACATTATCATGTTCTACATCCTCCTTTAACTTCAACAGTTATTCCTTACTGAAAAGTTCCCTACATTGTCAGTTACAGGAATAAAGTCTTTATCTTTGTAGGAAATACATTTAACTGATTACTTAAGTTGAGACTAGTTGAGATAAGTCTGTTAACACTTAACATTTGATGTCTCACATTTGAAACAACATAACATCAACATTTATAAATTGCACATTTTGTTGCCGATTTAATGAACTGTTTTCTGTGTCTCTGTTTTCTTATTCCATGTACTTAGGGTTTGGTTTGCTGATTGTTTCCTGCTCTGGTCACATGTGGAGTTTTGGAGCAAATGCTTGTTGGATGTTCATTCACTGGTTTCTTGTCGGTGTCTTGTGGGGTGCTTTGCTCTTCGATTTCCTTAGGAGTGTTATTTTTGTGCTTAGATTCAGCAGTGGGAGTCTGGACGACAGGGAATGACGTTTCGCTGTGTTCGGACTGTTGTGGTGGCAGCTCCGCGACAGGAAGGATATGTTTTCGGTTTCATCTGTATTCTTTTCCTTCTGTTTCCACAAGATATGATCTTGGTTCATCACAAAGCCGTTTGACAAGTCAGATTCGGTCATGGCCTTTGGAAGTTGCAAGTCTCACTACTTCACCTTGTAAGAGCGGTCGGAGAACTTTGCTGGACTTGTCGTAGTATGTCTTTTGACGCTTTTTTGAGAGTTGATCCTTGACAGCGATGTTATTCTTTGTGGCTGGTGCCAGAATGTTAATTCTCTGCTGGTGAACCTAGTGTCTGGTCACGTGGAATGTTTCTGAGCTTGAGCAACTTTTGAAACGCATCCGATCCATCTCTTTTGGATTTCTCCATTAGGTGTTTTGCATTTCGTACTGCCCTTTCGGCTAGCTCGTTAGCTTGTGGATACTCCGGGCTACTGGTGATATGTGTGAAGTCCCAAGCAGCAGCAAATTCTTTGAACCGTTGGTTTGAGAATTGGGTACCATTGTCTGAAAGGACTTTGTGCGGACTCCCATGAATGGAAAAGTGCCTTTTGAGTTTTGTGATCACCGTGCTGGAGGACAGGTCGCGAAGCAGATCAATTTCAAGATCAATTTTTCCCGAATATGAGTCAACCAGTACGAGGTAATGTTGACTATTCCACTCAAAGATATCCGTAGCTACAGTTGACCATGGGAGATCTGGAATGGGGTGTAATTGAAGAGGCTCTTTTTGCTGGTGGGGCTTTATACTGTCACAGACAGAGAACAACTGTACATTCTTTTCAATGTCTTTGGTGAGAGAAGGCCAGAAAATAATGCCTCTTGCCCTGTGTTTGGTTGCATCAAGGCCAGGATGACCTCTGTGGATAATGGTGATATACTCGCTTCATAGTGATTCTGGAACAATTATTCTCTGTCCTTTCATGAGTACATCTCCATCGACTGTGAGCTCATCCCTGAAGGGAAAATATTCATGAATCTCTGCTGGCAGCTTCGTTTGGCTGGTGGGCCATCCTGACTTGATAGTACTGCTGAGGGCTTGAAGGACTGGATCTTGTTCAGTATGAGTTTGCAGCTCTCTTAGTCTGGAAGACGAGATGTGCTGGATTGACAACACTTCGAAGTCAGCTCTGTCATAGGTGTGTTCGTCTGGTGAGTCTCTTGGGGAACTTGACAGTGTGTCCGCAAGAAACATATGTTTTCCCTTCTTGTACGTGATTGTGAAGTTGTATTTCTGCAATTTTAGCATCATGCATTGCAGCCTTGTTGGAGCTGTATGGATAGGCTTGTTAAGGATAGTTACCAGTGGCTGGTGGTCTGTTTCGATGTGGATTTGTTCACCATATATGTAGTCATTGAATTTTGTGCATGCAAATACCACCGCAAGCAGTTATTTTTTGGACTTCTGTTTGCGTCAGAGTATGTGAAGCGTACGCACAGAGCAACCTTCTTGAAGACATGCCCTCCAAGTTCGAACTGGGATGCATCACAGGTGAGTGTGACTGGTTTCTGGACATCATAGTATTTCAAGGCAGGTGGAGCTGAAATCCTGCGCTTCAAATCTTCAAAAGCATCCTGATGCTGTTTAAACCAGAGCCACTCTGTGTTTTTACAGGTTAGCTCATGTAGGGGGCCGACAGCTCACTGAGGTTCGGTATGAATTTTCCTAAGTAATTAATCATACCCAGAAAGCATTGTAGTGCAGTGACGTTGTTGGATGGCTGCATTTCTGTGATTGCTTTTGTTTTTGCTGGGTCAGGTTTTAGTTCCATGTTTGTGAAGATGTGACCGACATAGCTCACCTCACTGAGGTGGAATCTGCACTTTTGAGGATTCAGTCTCAAGTTCACCTCACAAGCACGTTCCATCACTTTCCTTAGATTTGCATCGTGTTTCTGCTAATTTAGTCGACTATGATTGCGCATGGGTAGCCAGCAAAGACCTGCTCCATAGCACGCTGAAAAACCCCGCTGGCCTAATTAATGCCAAAGGGCATCCGAAGGAATCTGAATCTACCAAATGGCGTAATGAATGTAGTCAGTAAGGAAGACTTGTGATCCAGCGAAATCTGCCAAAAGGAGCTTTTTGCGTCAAGCAAAGAGAACACTGTGGAGTTCGGCATCTGTGCTGCCACTTCTTCGACTGTGCGCATGAGGTGATGCAGCTGTTTCAGAAACTTGTTTAGGTCCCTAGGATCTATGCACAATATTATTTCATCTGTGTTTTTCTTGTGGGTGGCCACCATAGATGACACCCAGTTGGTTGGCTCAGACATAGGCGTGATGACGCCTATAGCCACCATTTTTTCCAACTCTGCTTTCACCTTGTGTTGCATTGCTGCAGAAATTCTGTGTGCTGGACGAACGACAGGCTGAGCTTCTTTGTCAAGTTTCATGCAGTATGTCACAGAAAGCCTTCCTATTTCGTCTCGGAAAAGATCTGCATATTCTGTGGTAATCTGCTGGGCAAAACTTGAGTCTTCTTTTAGACTGACTTGGTGTACTGCATTATTGAGAGATGAGGCCCATCTGAAGACAATTCGAAAGCCCGAGCAATGGCTGTACATTTTTCTGCACAACATAGAACTGCAGAGAGTAAGACTGGTCACTCAGATGGCAAAATACCACGGTTGAAACAGCAGTCTGAATTTCCTCTCCACCATATGTGACAAGCTTCACGTGGCTTGACATCTGAAGGCTCTCATTTTGCTTTACTTCAGCAAATGTCTGCAGAGACATGATGTTGCATGAAGCTCCTGTGTCGATCTTTAGTTTGAGAGGCTTTTCATTGATTTGTACTGGGCAAGATATTGTAGTTTTCTTTGACTGTTTTGAGTCAGTTCCAGCCATCTTTTGATGATTCAAGGCAACTCCTTCTATGAAAAATTAGTCGTCACTGCTATTTGAAGCTTTGGCAATGTCAATTTGGTTTACAGTCTTTTTTAGATTTCGTGTGCGATGAACTTTTGCTGATTTGCAGCATTTTTGGAAGTGATTCCATTTAGTGCACCTGTGACATTGCTGGCCGTATGCAGGACATCTTTCTCTTTTTGCCTCATGATCTTTTCCACAATCGTTGCAATTATGAATTTGATGTGGAGAATGCTTGTCTGACTTGTGTTTGGGAGTCCGAAATGGTTTTCTTTTTACAGTTTGTTGAACACTGTCCACATTTGCCATGTTGTGCTTCGGTCCAGCAAGTGTTTTGGTGTGCTGGTCTGTCAGTTCATGTATTTGGCATATTTCAATGGCTTTTGCTAATGTTAGTTCATAGTCATGTAACGGGATTTTTCTCATTCCGTCATTAAGTATCCCACACACAAGTCGAACTCTTATCAATTCCTCCTACAAATCTCCAAGCCTGCAACTCTGTGCCCTATTTCGTAGGTCACTTACCTATGCCTCTATTGTCTCTCCTGGCTTTTGGTTTCTTGAATTAAATTTGTGTTAAAAAACTTGAATTAAAACTTGCGTTTTAGACATTCCGGGTCTTCAGGTGACTCAGACGGAGTGATCTCTCGTCTGTTTTCTCCCTCACCCACATACACAGTGGGTGCATACGCAAACGTTCGTTTGCATTCAATGGTCTCCGAGCCAGCCAGATTTAGTATGAATGCTTTCGTGCGCTGCTCTTTTTCTGAGTGTGCACCAGCAATAAATATGTCAAATGCCTACTCAAACACCTGCCAATTTATGGCGATATTGCCATCAAAGTCAAGTGGATCAGGTCTACAAAACCCATCAGCCATGTTTTCTTGTGCGATGAATGATGGCTTACTGTGTGTCTGCTCGTTGGGAGAATTTCTTTCCCTTCGCTGCTTTCACGATGCTGCACGCACCACTTCTGACACCATGTCGAATGATGAGCGGCAGACAGAAATCACTTTCTTAACTCTTTACTGAAGGAGATGCAGGAGTTTTACATACAACATGAACTTCACCGTAACCTCACTTGCGCATGCGTAGAGGCGAGCTTCATGAACTCAGTGCAGCTAAATTTAAAGCAACAGAACATTATCATGTTCTACAGTTGTTGTGTACATCTTTATTGCCATGTAAACTGTGCAAGAACATGCAGATCTGTGCAACACATTATGTTCAGCACAGATTTAAGGAGTTTGTGCTGAAACTCCTGTCAGTTTACACAGACATACCAAATCAGGTGCAAACACAGACAAACAAAAACAAAGACAAACAAATAAGCAACTGTAAACTATATCATCGACGACACTTTTAAAGGGATAGTTCACCCAAAAAAGAAATTTTGATGTTCATCTGCTTACCCGCAGGGCATCCAAGATGTAGGTGACTTTGTTTCTTCTGTAGAACACAAATGATGATTTTTAACTTTGCAGTCTATCAGTCGTATAATGCACGTCAATGTTTACAAAATCTATGAGAGTAAAAAAAACTTGCACAGACAAATCCAAATTAAACCCTTGCGGCTCGTGACGACACATTGATGTCCTAACACACAAAACAATCGGTTTGTGTCAGAAACCGAACAGTATTTATATAATAATTTTTACCTCTAATACACCACTACGTATGTCCAACTGTCTTTGGGCGCGTGCACAGCATCCGGTGCGTGAGGTGTGCATGCGCTCTGGCGTAGTTTACATAAGCGCCGGAAGTGATCTCTCGCTCGTATATGTCACTCATTGTTTACACAGTGCACAGTTATTGTAGGTACGACGGCTAATCAAATTGGTACTTACTTGCGCTTATCCGGATTGTTTAAACTGACTTCTGAGCCTGCTTTCCTGAAGTTATGGTTGATTGCTCTTCTTCTGGATATCAACACACTGTGACGAGTTGGCTGCCTCCCTCTAATTATCAGCATCACCCCATCCCTTAATCGCCGCTCTTCGCCAGGCTCCCGACATGAGTGGGTGTGCGTGAGAGAGGAGGGCGCTGAAATAGCCAGGGCTGGCGACGTGTGATGGGGCACACCTGAACCAAATGGACCCTCATTCCACACCCCACCGCCACTGTTAATGCCGAGCACGGCCTCTCGTCGGGAGACGTGTCTCTTCCCGTGCATTCCGTGGTGTCCTCGTGGGAATGGCGTGCGTTAGAGTGACTCCCGTGACGCAATAGTGGCCGGACACGCATTGCCGGAAGAGAACGCAACCATTACACGGCAGTTGGGCAAGGAGCTGGGCAGTCTGTACCTCAAGGACGTGGGGCCAGAGAAGAAGGACGAAGCCGTGATTAGAAGCTGCCGCCCCAGACAGGAAGGGAGGGAGCGCGTGCGGCCGCGGACTCGCCCCTTACTGGACCCTTCTCTTCCTTACTGACCATGGACCTTCCTGCACGAACCCGCAACCACGATGAGGACACCAGATCCCGGTTTATTTTGGACACTGGATCCCTTTTTTCTGGACACTTGTTCTTTTTTGTTATAACAGTGTCTGTCGTTTGCTCCTACGCGAACACACCATTAACGTATAACATGCAGAGCGTGTACATGCCTCACGCACCGGAAGTCGTGCGCGCACCCAAAGACAGTTGGACATAGAGGTAAAAAATGATATAAATACTATTAGGTTTCTCGCACAAACCGATCGTTTCATATCTTAGGACATCAATGTGTCGTCACGAGCCGCAGGGTTTAATTTGGATTTTTCTGTGCATGTTTTTTTTACTCTCATAGACTTTGTTACCATTGCCATCCATTATAAGACTGATGGACTCCAACGGTTGGACTTAAAATCATCAAATGTGTTCTACTGAAGAAACAAAGTCACCTACATCAGATAAACATCAAATGTTCTTTTTTGGGTGAACTATCCCTTTAAGGTGATCATGCTTTTTCCATTGCTCAACAGCTTACCTTTTGACATCAGAGCTTCTCCATCTCTTATGGTTTTTAAAGACTTTGTAAACTTTTATTTGTGTTCTCTAACCTTAGTGTAGTTTAAAAGTCTTAGTATGCATGAATGAATGAATGGACAAATAAATGCTATGTAATACATTAATTAAAGAAAACATCCTAATTAGTCCATTTATACACCAGAGGAGCCAGAGGCATTAGTGGGAATCCATCCATACTGCGTTTACATCCATTTTTATGCAAACTTTGCATTGTCAACACCAACAGTGGCAAAAAGGTGTAGTTCACTATAGGCTGAGGTGGATTTTTGTTTTTGTTTCAAGTCAACAGATTTTCAGTTCAAAAGAAATGCTATTCGTAACAAGCATTTTTAAAATGAGTATTATTATTTTCAGTAAAAAAATAAGATCTAGATATTAATACTAAAAAGCGAGGTGTGCTCTGATTTGCCAGCTATCCAGTGTGTTGTGATTGGCCGGATACCTCAAGCGTGAGACGGAAATGTTACGCCCCTCACCATATTGTGATGCCATGTCCCGGCCGGAGTGAAGAGACAAAGACATTAAAACCCATTATAAACGAGGCATTTGTTGCATCCAGTGGGGACATAATTGTGGATTATAATGACTTGTACTGTCTTTTTACGCGTTGCGTGGCAGCGAGGCCGTTGTATGTAACTAAAATCATGTCTGCATTTGTGATCGGAGTAATGACAAACAACAAGCGCTACTCTACACTGCTCAAAACTCGTGTTTGAATCGTCAGTGGCAAATCCTTTAAATATGAAAAACGTACTTGCAGTCTGTGAGTCAGAACAGCCGGCATTGTAGTCTAGTCTCCCAGGAAACAGTCCTCCATTAAAATGTGGTGGGCTAGGGTGAGCGGAGGCGGGCGGGCTAGAGTGAGAGGAGGTTGGCTTGAGTGAGCGGTGGCGGGCTAGAGTGAGTGGAGGCCAGAGAGCTAGAATGAGCAGAGGCCGGTGGGCTTGAGAACAGCACGGCCGGCGGATTCGACGAAGGAGCAGCCGGCAGGCTTGCGGCAACCACATGTGACGACCCCGGGCTGGACTCCGCTTCGTCCACGGTGAAAGCCGATCCGGTGATCCACAGTGCGAAGTTGATGTATTTACTCAGCGACCAGCACGGATCAGCTTAGGCATGTAAAGCTACAAAAGGTATCGTCCTCTTTTGGTTCGCTTTCACAACAAAAACACACGGCAACAAACCAATACTTACAGCGAGAATCAAATTGCCTCTTCTTTGCGTGAACTTTGGCGGATTTTATGCAAAAATCTTCCCACACGTGACGTTAGGGAAGAAATTGTTTGGGGGCTTGGGGTGTGTTAGAACGAGCCGTTTTACGTAGGCGTGGTTGACTCTTAACTTTAAAGAATATCTCTTTGAATTTGAGACTTTAGTCTTTGCAAATTTACAGATTTTCTTTATGCACCAAGAGCTTGTGACACTCCAAAGAGAAAGGAAAATTTAAATTGCATCATATGACCCCTTTAATATAACTATTTTTCTCCACTGGCAGATCCCCCCCCACCCCCACTTGTTTTAAGTATAAAAGCAAATTTGCATGCATGGAATAAAAGCTTAGTAGGTCAACAGTAATAACTAAGGTGATATTGTAAACATACTGCCTATTTTGTAACATATTGGCCAGTGAATATTTTATGGCACTCTCTATGTAAATGTCTTGATAGAGGGAAACAAGATACATTTCTAGTTTCAACACATTTTTCTTCAGACATTACTCTTAAAAAGTGGAGGGGTGAGGTGTCTTAAGCCGCAACATCTAGCTACTGGGGTGCCTCAGGGTTTAGTTCTTGGACCACTTCTCTTCTCTTTCTACATGGAATCTCTAGGTTCTGTCATTCAGAGACATGGTTTTTCATATCACTGCTATGCTGATGACACTTAACTCTACCTCTCATTCCAGCCAGATGATCTGACGTTAGCTGCTTGCATCTCAGCCTGCCTGACAGGCATTTCTTGCTGGACGAAGAACCTCTACCTTCAATTCAACCTTCCCATGACAGAGCTGCTTGTGATCTCAGCCAACCCAGCACTCCATCACAACTTCTCCATTCAGCTAGGTTCGTCAACCGTAACTCCTTCCAAGACAGCCAGGAACCCTGACACATTAAATACTAACACTAATATTCTATGTCGTTAGACATAGAACTGTTTTTTTTGTTGTTTACTGGGCTAGACTTAACTGATAGTAACAGCCACTTGCATATTTGGCTATTGTTAGTTTATACTGTTTTTATTGTCCTCATTTGTAAATCGCTTTTTATTAAATGAAAATGTAAAAGAAATAATCTGTATGAAAAGTAGCTCCCGCAGCTGTCTGAGTGAGTGGTTCCTGCCGGGGCGCCGTCAAAGCCCCTCGTCAGCAATCCTCTCCTTTTTTCCCGGAGGTCCATGACGAGCTTACAGGTCGTGGCGCGCCCCATACTCTGCACGTCTCCGTACTTCCTGTAGGGTCTGCGTAAAATCATGGATGGTCTTTGGGGTTTATAGCTTAAGAGACCCCCCCCCCCCCGGTTGGCCCTACCAGCAAAAATACAACAGGCTCACATAACACACACACATATAAAGACCTTTTCTTTATTTAGACAATAATTAATCAGTTACAAATGTATCTGGTATATGCATGTGTTGTTTGTACGTTTCCCTATTAGATTAGCTGAGTTACCACTCGTTATTTGTATTAGTTAAGCCCTAAACGCTGATATTCAGGTGTATGAGTGTATCTCTGGTTTAATATATTCTAAATGTTTCTTTCTTGGTATCAATATTATCTGCTCTTTATTTCTCAAACAGATGTACAGTTTTTTTTTTTTTTTTTTTCTGGATTGTGAAATGCATCGTACGATTTGTACTATATTTTGGGTTAAAACAACAGAAATTCCAGACCGGCCATAAAACATGCAAATGGACCATAAAGGGAGACAAAGAAACTTCTCCCGCTCAAAAATTCACACCTGGTATTGGCTATTCCACCCAAAGTTGGGTGTGAATAGAAACCCTCAAAAGTCATGTAGCGTCTGGACCAATCAAACACAATATTTCATTTGATTTAACAAATCAGTTAAAGCGTCCCAGTCCCCTCACACAATAAACGGGGTGCCAGGAGTCTGCAACGACACCAGCCCCCAGGTCAAATGGCAAACTAATGTGATTTCACTGGTTCTGACCCACGGAATGTGAGTAGGAAATCATACCTTTTTATAGAAGAGACCCATGCACAGTAGACATTCTTTTCTCTAATTAATCCATAGGGCAACCTTTCTTGAATGACCACCATATCCTTCAGCGCATGTGTATGTTGGTTGTCTTTGAGATTTATAATGTTTTAATGCAGGCTTGTGATGGAAACAATCATTCCTGCATCTTACTATATGTAATCTACCATGTTTAGTATCTCATGAATTCACCGTTGATGATCTAAAACGAGAGTGTTATATATGTTTGTACATAGGGAATATATTAGTGTCCTAAGAATCGTTAGTAATTCGAGCAAGTTCCAAGTGACAATTACCATGCTCTCACATAAAGGGTTATAAAACTCCCCAGTATTTCCAAACTTTTTCCAAAATTTCTCATTGGACAAGCCCCTTTTGAACCAGGCGTGAATCTTAGCAGACTTTAAAGGCCTCACATTCAGTGAACCGCCCAGAGTCGGTGGTTTGGTTGAATTCTGAGAAGATGAAGACATGAGCTAGAACACTTCTGCAACCCGCTAAGTTCGTGCCAGGCTTCGGCCTTGACTTTTCCATTCACCAAGATTCTCTGACTCAAACTGGTTCTTTTAATCAACTAATTTCAGCAAGATCTCGGGCCTTAAGATTGCATCAGGAATCTACTTCAGACAGACGAGACTTGCAAGTATAAAACTTAGTCTTATTAATTAATACATTAAATATCAGTTACACCTTTTTAAAAAGGTGTGTTTGAACTAAGAAACTGAAGTTTCCTTCAGGCTGTAGATCTGCTGAATACGCAAATGGTTCCATAACTTCATATTCTATTTTTCTCTCCTCTTTACTGAGTTAAGCTTTAACCCTTTCCTATACCAACTGTATGCGTGTGTGTGTATATGTTTATGTAGTATGTTAGACTAGTTTCAGTGTTTATGTACAAACCCAATTCCAAAAAATTTGGGACACTGTACAAATTGTGAGTAAAAAAGGAATGGAATAATTTACAAATCTCATAAACTTATATTTTATTCACAATAGAATATAGATAACATATCAAATGTTGAAAGTGAGACATTTTGAAATGTCATGCCAAATATTGGCTCATTTTGGATTTCATGAGAGCTACCCATTCCAAAAAAGTTGGGACAGGTAGGAATAAGAGGCCGGAAAAGTTAAATGTACATATAAGAAACAGCTGGAGGACCAATTTGCAACTTATTAGGTCAATTGGCAACATGATTGGGTATAAAAAGAGCCTCTCAGAGTGGCAGTGTCTCTCAGAAGTCAAGATGGGCAGAGGATCACCAATTCCCCCAATGCTGCGGTGAAAAATAGTGGAGCAATATCAGAAATGAGTTTCTCAGAGAAAAATTGCAAAGAGTTTGAAGTTATCATCATCTACAGTGCATAATATCATCCAAAGATTCAGAGTAAGGGTCAAGGCCGGAAAACCATACTGGATGCCCGTGATCTTCGGGCCCTTAGACGGCACTGCATCACATACAGGAATGCTACTGTAATGGAAATCACAACATGGGCTCAGGAATACTTCCAAAAAACATTGTCGGTGAACACAACCCACCGTGCCATTCGCCATTGCCGGCTAAAACTCTATAGGTCACAATAGAAGCCATATCTAAACATGATCCAGAAGCGCAGGCATTTTCTCTGGGCCAAGGCTCATTTAAAATGGACTGTGGCAAAGTGGAAAACTGTTCTGTGGTCAGACGAATCAAAATTTGAAGTTCTTTTTGGAAAACTGGGACACCATGTCATCCGGACTAAAGAGGACAAGGACAACCCAAGTTGTTATAAGCGCTCAGTTCAGAAGCCCGCATCTCTGATGGTATGGGGTTGCATGAGTGCGTGTGGCATGGGCAGCTTACACATCTGGAAAGGCACCATCAATGCTGAAAGGTATATCCAAGTTCTAGAACAACATATGCTCCCATCCAGACGTCGTCTCTTTCAGGGAAGCCCTTGCATTTTCCAACATGACAATGCCAGACCACATACTGCATCAATTACAACATCATGGCAGAGTAGAAGAAGGATCCGGGTACTGAAAAGGCCAGCCTGCAGTCCAGATCTTTCACACATAGAAAACATTTGGTGCATCATAAAGAGGAAGATGCGACAAAAGACCTAAAACAGTTGAGTAACTAGAAGCCTGTATTAGACAAGAAAGGGACAACATTCCTATTCCTAAACTTCAGCAACTTGTCTCCTCCGTCCCCAGACGTTTGCAGACTGTTATAAAAAGAAGAGGGGATGCCACACAGTGGTAAACATGGCCTTGTCCCAACTTTTTTAAGATGTGTTGATGCCATGAAATTTAAAAACAAATTATTTTTCCCTTAAAATGATACATTATCTCAGTTTAAACATTTGATATGTCAACTATGTTGTATTCTGAATAAAATATTAAAATTTGAAACTTCCACATCATTGCAATATGTTTTTATTCACAATTTGTACAGTGTCCCAACTTTTTTGGAATCGGGTTTGTAGTATGTTAGACTAGGTTTAAGTGTTTATGTAATAAAACTCTAACTTGTTATCACACTTGACGTTGTCAGTGTTGCTCATAACTGAGTCACTTAATCATGCAGATTTACGTTACAAACTTTTAGAATTGTACAGTAAGAAGGTTATTTCTTTTAACCAGGAAATTAACGTTCTTAGTATTGACAGACAGTTGACCCTGAGAGGGCAAGTAAATATCTACAGCAGATCTAAATATTTATAATTAATTATAACTAGTTATGATTAATTATTCATATTTCCCCATGAGCTGATTCACTACAGCATTAGCTCGAAATGATCTTTGCTCAGAAAACCTCTTTTGAGACGACACTATCCAAGACTCCTCAAGACTCTCCTCTAGAGTTTGATTTTCCGGCAGTTTTTTATCTTCAAGTAACTTCGATTCACTGTGGACTTTCCTATCTTCAGAAGAACCAAAAGTAAACTTCCAGCTCACTCCTAAAAGAACTCATCAAAGACCTCCATTGTCTACCACATCAGAACTCTTGTTCAGCAATCGAAGCCAATGCAAGTAACAGTTTACAACTATTTAGATGCGTGTTTAAGTTTGAGTCCCTTTTTTAAGGTGATTTTTGATCCTTTGATGATTCTCATTAGGTTGTGGTTAATTGATGCGTGTGACGAGAGCCATGGGAACGGAGTGAGGCTGGTGGAGTAAGTGATAATGCACGACAACTGCGCCACTTACTGGTCTCGAGTCCCACGGAGGAGCTTCTGAAGGATAAAAGGAGGAGTGACGACATTGTTGGAGGAGAGAGGACCAGGCCTGGACCACCAAAGCTATGGCTCAGGCTATAGGGCGTTCCATGGCCAGTCTGGTGGTGCTCGAGCACCACTTATGGCTGACCTTGACGGAAATCAAGGACGCCGACAAGGTTCCCTTCCTTGATGATCCGATCTCCCCCACCGGTTTGTTCGGGCCAACGGTCGAAGGCTTCGCTGAACACAAACATTTTCAAAAAGAGAGCAGATTTCCACTTCCATTTCTCATGAGTACCGTGTCCTCTTGCTGCGACCAGGCACTCGAACCAATCCAACCCCTGACTTCCCGGGCCGAGAGGTAGGCTATGTCCAAAATTGAAAATTCTGTCATTAATTACTCAACCTCATGTCACTCCAAACCTGTAAGACCTTTGTTCATCTTCGGAACACAAATTAAGATATTTTTGATGAAATGTGAGAGCTCTCAGACCCTCACATAGACAACAATGAAACTGTAATGTTCCCAGGTCCAGAAACATAGCAAGGACATCGGTAAAACAATACATGTGACATCGTGCGCAACTTCAGTTTTGACAAAGCTACGAGATTCTTTGAGCGCAAAGAAAACAAAAATAACATAATTTATTCAACAATTCTTCTCCCCAGAGTTGTCTTCCGCCATTTTAGAGAGTATCACAATGCATACGCATGCTTTCCCTTAAGCGTAACAATGTGATACGCAAAATTGCGTTCATGCGCGTGCTTTCTGCCCCGAACGTAACCAACGCTGACTACGTCGATTACACTCTTGGGTTCTCTCCGAAATGGCGGAAGTCATAACTCGAGGGAGAAGAATTGTTAAATAAATTGTTATTTTTTGTTTATGTGTGCTCAACTGATTCCGTAAAACTTTTTTCCCCCCCAACCTTAACTGCAGTGAGCCAATGGATGCACCATGGGACTGGTACGATGTCCTTACTACGTTTCTGGAACTGGGAATATTACAGTTGCGTTGCTGTCTATGCAGGGTCTGAGGAGTCTCACATTTCATCAAAAATATCTTAATTTGTGTTTCCGAAGATGAACGAAGGTCTTACGGGTTTGGAACGACATGAGGGTGAGTAATTAATGACAGAATTTTCATTTTGGGGTGAACTAACCCTTTAACTGAAGTGGCTGTTTCTTACCTTCTTGTCCATTTGCTCAATCATTAAAACACTGTGGAAACAAGATTTAAGTATCAGAATCAGGTTTTGTTCAATTACATTCAGATTTGTAGTTTTGATTTAATTTACTTTGATTTAGTCACTAACAGAACATCATCTGAATGATAATGGGAACATAAATCATGGATCTGTGTAATGACCATGTTGGATGAAACCAGAGGCACATTAATAACACAGATTCATCAAGCAGAAGATTGAAATCTAAAGTGGGACGAGGGCATGTTGCTGTGAATCATTACCATACTTTCTGGACAAAGACAAATTTACATACACCAGCGAGCAAATATTTAACATAAGATTTGTTTGGTAAAGTAGATCTTAAAAAAAAACAAACTGAGAAAAACAACCCTAGAGATAAAGTGACAAACAAAACCATTGTTAGGTATGATAAAGATTATAGGAGAGGCAAGGATCCAAATGCAAATCTGTTAAATGAACAAATAAAATAAAACAAAGGACTAAGAACACTGAACTTCAAGAAACCAGAGACCATCCAGCCACAGGCCAAAACAACAACTGACAAATAAGAGAATAAACACAAGGGCTAAATACTAGGGCTGTGAATCTTTGGGTAGACAGCGAATCAATTCGATTCACGATTCATAGGTTTTCAATTCGATTCAAGAACGATTTTTGCAAATTCAGAATGATTCAATTCAATTCGATTCACAATTAAATTTTATTTGATTCAATTAATGATTTGATTCTGCATTCTTTAAGTGCATTCACAGGATTATTTAAATGCTTCCACTAAATTCTTTAAATGCTTAGTCAGGGGACAAATTACACAGCAGCCTTTATGGATAGAGATCCATTGGTTAGAGAAAGAAAACCACTTTTGTCCATTGTTAGATACTAGTTTAATGATGCTATGGCATGACATGGCATGGCATATGTAGAAATTTATGTAAGCCAAGACTTTAAAAAAGAGCTTTAAAAGTATTATGTATAGGCTAACATTTTGTCACACCAGGGGTGTAGCCATCATTTCAGAAGTGACAAAATTGTCAAATACAATCATTTTATGCATGTTTTATTATGATTTTTTTTTACAAGGAATTATTTTCTTATCTCTTACTTTGAATTTGCTATAAGAAATCAAAAACACTGCTGGACAATAATCAATCATTTGTAATCTATAATTTTTTCCTAATGGCAATTTTGTGATCATTTTATATACTACAAACAATAATTTCAATTTTCTGCACAGAATAAGGTAGAAAATATACTTTATAGTTTCTGTACTGTAATAAATGATATGTCAATTAGCACTGAATCATTCATAAATTGCATTTATTTATTGTGTTTATTGTCTTAACATTTCATCAGTTCATTCTGCTTTTTATTCAGATTAGCTGCAGAAATAGCCTGGCACGTCTTATGTTCTTTGAGCACGAGATCACTTCTCTTACAGTGCGAAAACTTCATCTCATTTTCATAAAATAAAATGGTATAGTGTTTAACTTTTCCTCTCCATCGGCGAATAATGATTCTGAAAGAAAACGCACCCGATGTCTGTTTGCTATAGCAACGAACGCTACTTTCATGCATCTGATTATCAGATAAACCTTGCGCTCTTATTTCAAGGTTTGTTGTTAAAGCTGTGGTTATTTTAACGGTTTCCTTCGTACATTCGAACGAAATTGTTAAAACACATTTATCATTCAATGGAACTGTGCATATGCTTTAGATACTTACATTTATGCTCCGTCCATGCAATAAATGCGCAGCCTTCTACTGCTCAGGTAATGTCGTTTGTATGACACCACAGATGCCGAGAGCCATTGAAAAACTACAGAAAAGTAAAACTACTTCACTTTAGCATTACGGGCCACAAGTACTACGGAGAGATCACACATCAGCTGCTCAAAAAATGTGTCAGTGAGACAAACGGAGTGCGAGCGCAATCCTGTGACATTCACTGCAGGCTGTAAATAGTGCAGCCCATTAAGGAGAGATGCGAGGGCACGAACACTGTTCAAGGTCTCCATTAATTCGTGCTTGTAGTAATTTAATGTGTATATATTTCGAAAGCATTGAATCGCTATAGAAATCGCGATTCACTCGATTCTTAGCGTTTTAATTCGATTACTGTCTGAAATCGACGATTCACGATTCAAAATCCGTGTTTGTAATCGATGCATCGATAAAACAAGTGAATCGTTACACCCCTACTAAATACACATGAGGCTAACAAGGTAACGAAGGAAACACAAAACACCTGTGGAACCAATCAAGAGTAAAAATTAAGGTAAGAAAAACTACAAAACTACAACTATGGCACATAAGACAGGAAATGAAACAAAAGTCCAAACAGACAGAACATATAACAGAGCCCCCTACTTAAGGAGTGGATTCCAGGGGCCTTTCATAAAACAAGTTTAGTAAATAAGCCAGGCTTATTTCAGTTAGACTGACTTACTGTCACTTGATTTGGTTTCAGAAAGCAAAATTACCATAGCTCAAGCTCAGTCACTGTGGCAACTTATGCTGGGAAACGTCCCGGTTACGTATGTAAACCTCGTTCCCTGAAGGAGGGAATGGAGATGCCACGTCGGTGACCGATGAATTGCCCGCAAAATATAGCTTACAAATATCTGTCAGTTGATAGCGCAGGCAGAGCCAGGAGGATGCAACACTCCTAGTGTGAGCTCGCAACCTGAGCGGGCAGGGCACACCCTGTGCCTGATAAGCCAGCGTGATGGCATCCACCAAATCAGTGGGCTCCCCCCATCCTGTGCTTAGAGACGGCCTCACTTTCTGCCGGCCTCTGTACGGCAAAGAGCTGGGTCTGAGGTCCTAAGCTTTGGTGTCCGTCTAAGTAGCATCCAAGGCCTCGAAGGACAAAGCAAAGTAGGGCGGGTCTTGCTCCTAGGGGGGCAGCATTTGCAGGCTCACCACCTGATCCCTGAAGGGAACCTTAGGCACGTAGCGGGGCCGGGGCCTCAGGGTTACCTGGGATTCAGCCGGCCCGAACTCTAGGCACGATTCGTTGACCGAAAATGCAACAATCGTTTTTTGTTGACCGAAAACGTGTGCAGGTCCCCTACCCTCTTGATGGAGGCCAAGGCCAGCAGGAGCAGAGTCTTCATCGAAACGAATCTTTACTTGCAACTGAAGTGAAGAGGCTCAAATGGGCCGGCTCTAGTTTTAAGCACCCGAGCCAGTCCCAAGCGAAGTTCTAGAGGGGGCGGGGAGGATTTAAACTTCCTATCACTCCTAAGGAACCTGACGGACATAGGTCATGCTTCCCTACGACTACCCGTCCACGGGGTCATGGGTAGCGCAATCGCAGAGACATAGGACTTTAAGAGTGCGAGGGAAAAAAACAGCCTTCGCAACCAACCTTGCTGCAAAAAGGAAACGCACGACCCTGTAAGGCATACTCCGGGGTTTCTCGCCGAGAAGAACTTGGACCCCGGTGAGTGCAACCTGTCACGCCCACCTCAGGGATCACAGCCATGAAGCCAGTGATCTTAAGCGCCTATCATATTGAAGGCAGCCACAGCGGAGTAACTGCCGCATGCAGCTGACATATTCCCCAGGAGCCTCTGAAATGGTTTCAGTGGGACCGCTGTCCTGCCCTTGCATGAATTCAAGCAGTTCAGCACCGACCACGCACGTTCCTCTGTGAGGCGTGCTGTCTGTTCGACCGAATCCAACTCCATACCGAGAAAAGAGATCCTCTGCGTCGGGGAGAGTTTGCTCTTTTCCCAGTTGACCCGAAGACCCAACTGGCTGATGTGCAGGAGCACCAGGTTCCTGTGCTTGCACAACTGATCCCGAGACTGTGCTAGTATTAGCCAATTGTCGAGATAGTAGAGGATGTGAACACCCTGCTCTCTGAGGGGAACAAGAGCCCCCTCCGCAACTTTCATGAAGACACGGGGAGACAGGGACAGCCCAAAGGGCAGGACCTTGTACTGGTATGCACGTCCCTCGAACGCGAACCGCAGAAGATGGTCTGTGCGTCCTTCATGCGTACGCGTCCTTCAGGTCGACCGCTGCCAAACCAATCTCGGGGACGGATGCACACAAAGATGCGTTCCTGTGTCATCTTGAACCGTAGCCAGCGAAGGGCCCGGTTCAAGACACGCAGATCCAAGATTGGTCATAACCCACCGCCTTTCTTCGGTACAATGAAGTAGGGGCTGTAAAACCCCGTATTCATATCGGCTGAGGGACTGGCTCTATCGCATCCTTCGCCAGTAGGACTGCAATCTCTGCACGCAAGACAGGAGCATCGGCCGCCATCACTGTCGTGAAGCAGGGGCCACTTGGGAGGACGCCGGTGCGAGAATAGCATAGACGAGGATGATGGTCCGCAGAAGCCAGCGAGATGGGATGGGTAGCATTAGCCAGGCCAACAAGATTACCATGAAAATGGGAACAACGGAACAAACCCAGTACCCGCAGTGGGGAAGCGACGGGGAAGCGGGACCCAACTAGGGCGGATTGGGAGCGGAACGAAGAGGGGTCCGGAGGGGGTGGAAACACTTAACTGGTTCACCAGTTTGGCAGCGGGAGAGTGAGTAGGGCTTTGGTTGACCAATCTGAACCAACCCACTCGACTGCTGGCGAGGAGGGGAGGATGAGTTGGTCCGTGTTGGTCAGTACAAGAATATCTATGCCCCTAGGGACCCAGGGACAGGAAAACGCGATCGCGGCGAGTTTTACAGACTTCTCCACAACTGCAATCCTAGGGGGAGGGAATGGTGCATTCACCATCCCCCAAAGAGCAGCTTCA